>JAQIWU010000414.1:0-26786 GCA_034696445.1 Isotomiella minor
GTTTCTAATTGTAAGCAAAAAAGGAATGTGTAGCATTTGATTTAGCTCCATTTGTCTCATTATTACGCAATAGGTCAACCTACTATCAAAAATGGTGAATGATTGAGCGAAGTCAAGACTGCGATTGTGTAAAATAAATACGTTTTTATATCCAAACTATAAACAAGCTCTTATACATAATCACATTTCTTATAAAGTACGTAGCAAAACGTTAGTCAAGGTGGGGGATTTATTTAGGGATGTGGTCCCCAACGGGTTGATAACCGTTCTCATCAGCAGTGACTGAAATCAATGATACAAATGAAAATTAGGTACAAAACTTTCAATTCTAACACACAATTTTAACTGCACTTACATTTGAGGGTGATTTGCTGTCCTTCTGGGGAAGTCCAAGAGATGACCCCTTGGGAAGTCTGGGCTTGAACATCACCCACAGCCTTCAAGGCCCCTTGTTCTTGACGGTTGGTGCCGTCAGAGAGAGCGTAACTAGATAGATATGATCCACCAGTTAAAAATGACAGTTCTGATTGACTTCAAAAGTGTAGGAAACTTACTTGAAGTTGTAGTTTCCATCCCCAGCATTGTCGTTCTCCAACTGGACAATTTGGGTGTCCTTGTCTCCCTGTGGACGGGCAACAACAACGGCTGCCAGAGCCAAAATGACTACCTGATGAAGGAAACACAAAGACAAATTAGAAAATTTCATGGATGTCAATCTTTCTCGATTAAAGAATTACGAATTTCATGCTGCTGCTGCTGTTGCTGCTCAATCAAAAAGGAGACTTGTTCACTTGAAAGGGTCGAAATGGAAGATGCCAATTTAACGAATGTTCTTCACCTTTTATATAAAGGAGTGAAAGGTGACCCTGTTCAAGTCTCGATCCCTTCTTGACCACCTCAGTGAGTTACGTCTCAGCAATTTGCAATGAGTGACTTTATTTAGTTGCGACTTGGTCTCTTATGTGTTCACGTGATTAGTTGCAAATTATGTTTATTATGTGCCTTACCTTTCGTTTTGCCCTTTTATTTATGTCTTTAGTGATTGATAAGATACAGTTAAGGGATGAGCTCGATCTACGAATAGTGAGGGAGATAATATGAGAAGCCTATCCACTTCTGCTATGTCGGTCAATAATTCCCTTGCTTTGCTGTTAGATATACCGTTTTGTCTCCAAAAACGTTGCATTTTACTTTACTGCATATGGCCATTGACATCTTCTTTTTAAAAAGAACGACTTGCAGACAGGAAAAACGCATCGTCTCATCTCACCTCTACATCAATTGTCGAACAATACAATGCACACGCAGACTCAATTCTGGCTTCTGACATAAATGGACAAAAAGCGTCAAAAACACGTAAACGTAATTATAGACAGTTCTGTCCACACCATAACCATATTCATGAGCAAAAGAATAATGCATTAATTATTAAGAATTGCATTTCCAAAACGCACGAATGAAACACACACGGGGTTTATGCAATAATGGTGTTACGTGAATCATTGGAAATTAATTTGCCAGCTGCAAAGGAAATTGAAAGTTTTAAGTTTTCGAAATTGAAAGTGCAATAAATAAAAGTAAATCCTTTCTCTTGATCTCGCATTCATATTCCATTCTACCCGACTCTACTATCATAAATTTACATACTTCGTGCTTTACTGTCAGCAAGCAAGAGATTCAAGCTATATATAGAGATGTACGCTTGATCAGTCAATTAATAATAATACTTGCATAGGAAAGACGCTTCTCTGCGATACGAATATACAGATTGGCGTTGATGCAACGCCAGGTCATAATTTTGTGATCTCTTGTTTCTAAAGCCATGTTGCAATCATCGTCTCACGATTTGTTATGTTCTTTCTCTTACGAGGGTCCGAGGCGAATTGAGACAACTCTAGATTTTGCAACCATTTCCCTTGCGGAAAGATAGATCGGCATGGACAAGAACTTCCATTCATCTTCTGCCTGCTCTCATATTTTATAACTCTCTCAGTTGACGTTATTGTTGCAATTCGCAGTTCCCAACGAGGAAATGTCACAATGTGTCACACTGACTTTTTTGCACGTGCTGTGAGATTGATTATTGTGGCGTGGCAAAAGGGATACAGCCTCTTATTGTTTAAAGCACAGGCGGATTCTAGATTAAATGAATTATGTTTGCCGTAGACAAGACAGAAACATGGTACGTCAAGTTTGTGAATTGCTGCAAGCAGTCTAAGGTATTAAAATAATGACTTAATTATTTATGCTATTTGATCTTCTGTGGATTTGAATCATTTCACAAATTAATAATATGCAGACATACTGTCATTGTAATTATCACGATTGCTTCTTGTTTGCGTCATATAATGTCATGATGATGGACTAAACCGAATTGGTGGCAACAAGAAAGAATGCACTTGAAGTTAAACTTCAAGCTCTACTGTATCTGATTAATGGATGCACTTCAACATTTTGAGTAATTTGAATTTTAACTTCTTCATCGAGATCGTGTAGATTGTAGAAGACGTGGTCTACGCTTTTCAATCAACTTTTGCATTTACAATCAATCCAGTTATTAAATGCGAATGGTCATCATCATGCAAGATTTGCAAAAAGTAGTACTACTACTGCGTGAACAACAATTACTTACAGCCAAAATAAAAACATTGATTGGACACTGAATCCACAAAATCTTGTTGTATATGAAGCAAACAGTGAAAGACAAATTGCCTACGTGTGGGATGTCACTTGTTATTATGTAATTTGAAGAGCAACTACAACAATTATGTTGAACTTGTCCCTGCTGGTGTGGAGTAAATCGAAGCCTTTTGGTTTCGTTAATTGATAAGTCCAAAATATCATCATCCCCCTGTCCGAGTGTGACAATGAAACAAATGTACTAACAGAGATCATCTTCAATTTTGGTCACTAATAATGAGGCAACAAACCATCATCTTACCACACTCCCCTTCTTTTGGAGCATTATTTTCTTCTGGCCTTAAAAGGCAAATTGGCTGCTAGCCGACTTCAATATAGGGTGTTACATGAAACATTAAATCCCTGAATTTAGTCACACTGACCAAATGAATATCTATAATTACTGAATCTTTGGAATTTTTATGTACTTATATGAAAGAAATTCGACCTGGCAAGAGAGGGGTTGCTAACTAGGGTGACCCAAAGGTCACATCACAATGTGTTTATTGCATAACAAAATTAGAACATTTATACATCTCAACTCAACACAAACACATTAAGAAACAGTAAAAATGACGTAATCATTTAATGTCTACGGTGTTGTGGTGGACGGAATCCAGAGGGTGGGGCAACGCGAGATGGAACTGGTGCAGACGCTTGGTTCCTCACTCCAGCGTAGATGATGTCCAAGGACTTTTGGATTTCAGCAGGGATTGGGGGTGGGGTTGGGAGATGTTGTCCCTCTGGTTGGAATCCATTCTCATCCTTTGAAGGGATTTAATAAGGTTTATTTTTGTTTTACAAAGTCAAAGTGTGACTCAAAATCTTTAACTTACAGCAAGATATTGGACTTGAATCAATTCCCCTGTTATCAAGTGTGTAATGAACATTAAACTCAAAGCGCATTGCGTAAAAGAAACCTGACATACCTTCTGGTGAGTAGTATTGGAATGAACCTTGTGCAACCTAAATCAATGTTTGGGCTTTGAAAAAAAAAGACAATTTGTGGTTTTAAGGGTACAGTACTTGAATTGCTTCCTCCTTTGGATCTGTTGGGGTAACATGCGATTTTATTTACCAACGCTAATTAAACCTGACAAAAAATTGTTCTCACCAGGGTTTGGCTTCAAATACCCACTTTCTTCATGCTTGGAGCCATCGGAAGTTTCCCAAAGGAACCTTTGCATAGTTGAAAGGTTCAGGCATTTTCCTCACTTTTCGTTAAAACTTTTGTCACTAACCTGTAGGTTCCATCGCCGCTGTTTTCGTTTTCGGATCGGACTACACAAAAGGGTAGAGTTGTAACCACAAGTCTATGACAAACAAATGCATTTTGGGTCCTTACCAATGGTCACATCTTCTTGCTTTTGAGCTGAACGACCTTGAGCACGGAATTGGCCAGCGGCCACACCCACCAGAGCAAGAAAAACCAACTATCAAGAATAATAAGACTTATTGAAAAGCACATTTCTTGATAATTTTGACACCAAACACTTACAAACTTCATTGTGGACTAAAATGGATGTAGAGATGATACTCTTCAAAGATGAGACAAACGTTGTTTGATGAAAGGTACGCTGCCCCATCTTCCTTTTATATCATCCCTTCTATCCCTCATTCAACACCCGTGGCAAAGGGAACCAACAAACGCTGAGAGCTGTTAAATTGTTAAAAGAATGCAAGAAAAAACTAAAACAATATCATATCTTTTTGAACCACCCTGTCCCTGTCCACCTAACCCATCGTCTACTCACCCTATCTCATCTTCAATTGCTTTATATCATATTCACTTTTTGACATACATGCCATCATGAAAATGTAAAATGATACTAAAGAATCTCATCCATTTTAATAGATTAATGGCATTCGCCATTGAACTATATAAAATATTTGGACACAGGACGCAGAACAATCTCTATAAATATGTAAAGGACGTATAAATAAATATTTATTTTTTTATATTCCATCATTGATTTTTCTAGTTTTTAATTTTTACGACAGTCAACCAAAAAAGAAAACTTTCGAGCTTACATACATCGTTAATTTTAACGAATAACGCAGAAGAATACCATTACTGCAGTTATGGGGGTTATATGATTTCAATTATTTATTTTCAGCTAACGAGATACAGATTGAAGATGCTCTACATAGGTTTTTCGTTGTTCCTTCTTGGACAAGCAGTATTTGGTTCTGTAGACATCCTTAGAATCCACGAAAAGTATGTGGTGTCTAATAAATCTGATAATTGACAAGACAAAAGTGCTTTTTAGTGCTCTCATCATCAAGACCAAGTATCACTACATCTAGAAGAGCTAAACATGAGATTTAATTAGACTTGTATAAATAAAAATTAGTGCAATGTCAACAGGATAGTAAAAGAGCATTCTTCTTTGAGGATGACACAAGCAATGATACTCGTAGATTACTGCCATATCGGCAACGGCTTCTTGCTACTGACGCCCTTCAGGTTCATCCATAATGATTCATAACCTTCTATTTGCCTTTTATTTTAATTTAATTGGAAGGAACATAATAGTTTTTAGGTCTTCTTCATTCCTAAGTTATTAATGAAGACAATCATCATCCTGGGGTCTCCTCTTTCACTTCACCCCAAATGCACATTTTGGGTTAAAATCAGAAGCCTCAAGTAAAGGGTTTGGCATTTAGCCCTCCATTATGATCATTTTCATTGGTATGAACTGAGGTGATAAACGCAATAATGGGTTCTGATTACTTGAACGCAATGGCACATTTTGCGATATGAATAATTTTTCCATCAACTTAATTTGGTCTATTAATTTTGTTTCATATGCTCTTCCCATCAAAAGAGAAGATGATTTAACATGCTTTCGCCAATTGGGCAGCTACGAGATTTTGGATTGCCCGAGCAGTAAGTGTCATTATCATAAAAGGTCACCCAATTACAGTCATTACGTTGCACAACAGTAACGACATTAAAATATCTATCGGTGTGCCTAAGTATCAGGTAGCATTGTCCAATAAAGGAGAATGGAAATTACTGCTAGTAGTGGCACATATGTAATTTCATCAAATCCGTTTTAAAAAATCCTGTCATACACCAATCAAGTTTCGCGAGACAGCATGGTCTATTAGACAAAGTTGTCATAAACCTATAACCATAAATTGATTGAAGATGAGACGTGAATGAGAGGATTTCATTCATTTCTAAACTGCAACATTTTTACTTCTTTGGATCAATTTTGTTCACCTTTCCTTTATTTATTTATCATCCCTTAAGTTTATAATTGAAAGTGATAATTCACACCACTACTGCACAACCTATCATAAAATACACAAGTGCCTAAATGTATGAATAAGAGTGATGGAATTAGTGAATTATTAAAACATAATTCGCCAGAAGGCTTTTCAAATTACAAAATGAGATGCATTTATGAAGTAGTGAGCATTGCTATTAAATCAACTTTGCCTTGTTATTAATGTCCTGCTCAGTCAACACAATTAAAGAACATTAATGCCACAATTAAGCTGTGCACCTCTAGTTTTTAGTTAATTGGTTGCAAAATGCTGTCAATTAACAAGTATCTATTAGTTTAGTCTCGGTTAGGCGACTGCATTTCTGTTTGCTGGATTATTGAATAAAATTCATTTCTTTAGCAAATGTCCACGATATGCAATTTTTTGTTTGTTCTAATTGTTCGAATGTTAAATATCTTGTTTCACTTGGTTATCTCGGCTTGACTGAATTATTGTTTCGTGGACCTTGAGACTGTGACACGTTAAATTTCGACGTCGTCCACTAAACAGTTATGGCTGATAAGTAATTGGTAGGAACAATTCCTAAATGGTGGAAAGGGAAGATAAAAAGAGCATCTATGATCTGATCTAGAACCAAAATGAAGACCGACCAAGCGGCCACAAGTGCAAAAGGTATTTCATAGGTTTATCTGCAAGTTTGCCGTCGCATCATCGGCAATAAAAATGACAATGACAACCACTTCTTCATATCGTCTACATTAGTTTCAGTATCACTGGTTTTTATGCAAAATACTAATTGGTGCTTCTATCTCGTACTTTTCAACGAGCATGTCGTCAATATTGAGACAGCAAGCGGTGTAATCGTCATCACATCACCATCATCGAATGCAATCTTTCTTTGTCTTAAAGTTCAAATTCACACATTTAGCTTTCAATTCGATGTGCCACATAAAATGAACTGATTATTTTCTTTTAGTTCGAAATGAAAATTACAGACTTCACTGCATATACATTATGATAAAGAAAGATTCTGTACTTCACTTAAAATCGGCTATAAATCATGATTGGTTCACTTTGATACTGACTATAAAGCTAAACGATCGTCCATTTTGAAGAATTTGAATTCAATCTTCAATAAAAACGTAGGTATTCTATTCGTATAAAATGTCAGCCTATAAAATAAAAAAACTGCAAAGTAAAGTGGCACCTGTCACAGAAATACAAATGTAACGAAATGCATTATTAAAAAGCAATAACTTTTTAGTTGCCTCTTTCAATTTTACGACATTGCTAATGAAATGTAGCCTGACCTGCAGGGTCACTGTCACTGCATTAATCGCAGTTTTTTAAACAAAAAGCGTCAAAACTTTATGTCAAATCATTTGTCTCGACTTTTGTTACGAAAGGCACTTGGCTGGTAATTTATTTTATTGAACAACGGTGACAAGTTGAAGAAGAGCGTGTCACGCTGGCTTTATTTCATTTCGCAGCTAGGTTTATTTGTGCCCCACTGTTACCTTTCGACATTTATGTCGTGCTAAAAACGATGCTAAATACTAATTGCTGAAAAAAGAGTAGTGGCTTCGGAGAGATGACGATTTTGGGGTAAAGTGAGAAAATGGCACCTAAAACTGTCAGAAATCATTGTCTTTTAAATAGGGGTCATCAGAATTTATTTAATTACTACAAAGGCCTAGATAGCGATCGACACCTATTTAATTATTGCATATTATTGGCATCTTAGCCATGCTGTAACGTGTCGGCGTCGCTTGGAAAAGCCAAAAAAAGAATGTCTGCCTCTGATGTTCTCTTAATTGAAGAAGTGATTGTGTTTAATTGAGTTTGATGATAACAATGTCGTCGCATGTTTGTTGTTTATTAGTTCGTGACAAAGGACCTTTTGCTTGATTTAGTTGATTTAATCAGTCTAAATTGATCTACGTCGACAAAGGCGAAGAACGAGAAAAATCATGGGGGCCTTAATTTAATTTTAATATGCAATTTCAATGCGGTTGGTTTGGTGTATCCAATTTGATGCCTGATACAAGTCACCTTGTCCGAGTAACGATCTGCGGTTACGCAAAAAATCACGTACTACTAATATTATTACACAAGACTGAAAGTAACAAAGAAAATTCCGATCTGCAGCGTCTTAAAATTTACAAAACCTTTATTATTGTCTAAGATAAAATAAAACAGCTTCAGTCAAAATGACTATCAGCTAACATGTGAGTCACTCTTAAGGGGTTGGAGTCTTATCGAATTCGTCCTCCTCTAACTCATCGTCTTTACTGTGCTCATGCAACAAAACGTATTCTCTACTGCTAAAACCAAACTTGAGAACATCTTTTTCCATCAGTTCTACATAGCGTTTAGCTTCTAGCCTATTACCATTGACGTAGGTTCCATTAGAACTTTCCAAGTCTATAACGTAGGGTCTAATCCTTCTACCCTTTTGACCATTCGGCTTTTCATACGGCACAAGTCTGTACTGAATGACGGCATGCTGCTTGGAACAAGAGGGATGATCGATGGGGATATCTGCAATTTTTCTTTCTCTACCCAGCAAATATGCACTTTGGCGATGAATGTACATGACTTCAAGTGCTTCTCCGTCCTTGAAAGGGTACAATCGCCATCGCGTCTTGATTGGTTTTCTGGCCTCAGGAGGTTCACTGTACTTGATGACAACCCCACGGTATGTATTAGTTTCTTCTGCAAGCTTCCCTGATAACCCGAAATTCGGCTTCTCTTTCTCCACTTCTTTTTCCTCCTTGTCTTCATTATTTGAAGGCGGTCCTCCTGACTCTTCCAACCGTCCCTCCCTTTCGTGGTCACTTCTTTCTCTTTTAACCTCAGCCTGACGGGACATTTCACTTTCAGGGTTGAAAAATTCGTTCCAGTCCTTTTCTCTCTTGACATCTCGTCTTGGAACGTTTTCACCATCTCGACGGTCACGGTCGCGACGCCTTCCGTCATCGTTGTGGTCCCTCCTCTTGTCTCTAGGTCTCACAAAGGCATCTCTATCTGCACTCCTAAATCAAATAAAACAGTGAGTCTTGCATGTTTGTGCAATAAAAATGCAATTAGTTTGGGTTACCTGCTTCTACTTCTGGGTTCCCGTTTAATGTAAGGCTCCTTACGATGGTCCCGGTCCCTTCTACTATCCCTGTCTCCATCTCTGTCCCTCTCCCTCCTCCGGTCTGATTGATAAGAACGATCCCTGTCTGACCTATCATCATCTCGACGGCGATGTGACGACGACGATGACGATCCCCGTCCTCCCTCCACGTCACTCACAGGTTCTTCCTTCACTTTCACCTTCCTCCAGTCTGGAGGGGAGGGACTTACACTCCTGGATCTTGACCTTCTCCGATGATTATGGCGACTTTGAGAAGAGTGTCTGCTACTGCTGTCCCTTCGTACGTCACTCATTTTATAAACAAAATACGTATTGTGCACTTGAATCCTTTCCCTTATTTCTTCCGAATCTCGTATCCAATATTTATTTCGGTTTGTACAAAAAACGGGAGTTTTTTCTTTCTTCAACGTGTGACTTTTGTTTGTTGGCACTTTCCAGTTTGAATCCAGTTTCTTGATCGACTGAAGAAAAAGGGGTGAAATGGGTCTCGCGCAAATCTTCAGTTTGCCTCGTTCGAACAGCCCAGAGCCGAGTGAGAAATTAAATATTTTTTTTTTTGGTCTTTGACTCAAGAAAATATTTTAAAAAGATAAGCATGTATTCCACAAGTGGACACAAGGAGTAAGGCGATGCTTAGGAAAAGCTAAGACATCGACGCAGGCAAAGGAGAGGAGGATATGGCTTCTAGAAGAAAAGGTAAAGGCAGGAAAAGCAAGTTGGTCGTCAGTGGGGAGGACATTGAGTCAGAAGATGAGGTGTCAAAGTCAGGAGGAAGACAAGGCATTGTTGTGAACAAGGCCACACCCGTCATCGCAATTACGAATGTTGAGGGAAAGTCGACGAGGTCGTCATCAGGAGTTAAGGTGGTCACTTTTGGAGAAGCCCCGGAATCGGATGGCGAAGACGGTGAGAAAATCTGTCTTGTGTACATGTAATGTACATGGTGGTTATCCCTGTCTTATCTGTCATCTTTCAGAATTTGGGACCAATATAAGCCTTGCCTCTGTAAATTCGATGGAGATGGATGAACCTGGAGTGTTGAATTTGGATGCTGAGGCTGCTGCTGTACTGGCACCAATCTTTCCTCAACGAAGGTCTCCGCGGTTGGATCCTTCCATGATTAGAAAGCATCGAGAACGGAACAAGTCCCTAAGAATGAATATTTCGGAAAAGTTTTTGACCCCTGTGATCACAACGTGTACTAAAAAGATTGACAGGCTCTCTCAAAACCTGTCCAACTCGCAGATGCAGGTTTGTTGCGTTTCTATTTATTTACTCGTGTCATCAATCTTGATTGAATTAGCATTATTTAACCCATTTTAGATGCAAGATGCCCTGTTTCAGTCTAGAATGGCAACTGGCAATTTACTAAGATTGCAAAAAGATCTGGAAACGTTTCTCGAAGCGGATTATCTAAAGGATCTGAAGATACTTCCATCTGACGACGATGTTCCAACGTCCCCTTCATCAACATTACCTAGCACTGCATCAAAGGAAGAGAAGGTTAAGGTTTCCTCGTCTTCGTCTTGAGTGTCCTTGTCAGAGAGCAGATGAATGGTTGAAGGACTTGCTTTGTGCTTCACCACTTGACCTTACGCGTGTTTCAGATTTAAACTCGTTGACTTTTGGTAACCCTTCGAGCTTCAAACTTTGACTTTTAAGAGTAATCTAAATCTAACCTACATACGTACATATGTTCGTAAATAATGTGTAAGTCAACCAGAAGAAAAGCCAAAAGACGAGAACCCTACACTCCAATTCCATGAATGATGAGAACTATTTTTCTGGATTTAGGGCAATCCACTAGTCAGTTATGTACTTAAAGTGTGTAATGTTAATGCAATTCTCATGATCAAATTACATTCCTTTACGATGATGTGTATTAGGTTACATTATTGGGCAATGAAAAAGTGTTGAATGATGTTCCTTGATCTTGTCTTGAGGGTTGTATTTTCAATCCATTTTTTCGTTGGAATACCCAATACTCTCACATATCAGATTTGATAGGAGGATGCAAGTGCACTAGAATTGATATGATAATGACCGTTGTTCTTATTTATATTTTTACTCCTTATTTTGCATACGTTGAGTCGAGTCATGCCATACGGAAAAGCAGTTGTAAATTGAATTATTCGAAATTGCATGCAATTTTGACTACGCAAGCATCTAACTAAATCTCGGCTTCATTTTAGTGGAACTACATAGGAGCATGCCAGTAGTGTAATCATGCTGATCTGCCAAATGTTCAAACATGCTCACCCATTCAACCACGCCACGAGGAACAATTTTGAAATCCTTGCATTTTGCCGTAAAAAAAGCAAATCTGTTCTTTTTCAAACAAAACCAGTCTTCTCAAAAGCCACATTGCAGAGGGCAAAGCCATAACCACGTGGCGCAAATGGATCATGTAATGACTCCATTCATCCCCCCCATCCATTTCCCCCTTGGCTCATCCCCAGACCCAAACACAACAATCCATGTCCTCGGTGACCTCACGAGAGGTCAGTGGGTGCCACAAGCGGTGCGTGTACAACCCTTTCTACAATTCTTGAGGTGTAAAAATGTGAAAAGCTTGCATGCAAACCCGTTGGATGGGATCGTGTCTTTTGCTCATCATCATCACCTCGCAGACATTCATACATTGTAGCATGGCATGAGGGAAGGAATGGATGGTGAGGTGGTGGTGGTGGTGGTGGTGGTGGTGTGGAGTAAAAAAGTGAGTGTGATAAAAGTGTTGCTGTGCAGGGGCAGCAGGCAGCAGTCAGCCTCCATATTTTGAACCGGTTCCATTAGTTTCTGCAGAATTTTTTCTCTCTCTCGACATCTTCAAAATTCTAAATTTTTCCCCGATCTTTTTAATTGGGTAAGTAACACCTTGAACACTTTCTTCAGTACCATCTTGACCACCCTCTGGTCAATCTCCCAGGAGGAAAGCAGGAAGGGTTTGCCAGGGACAGGCAAAAATATTGTAAGAAATTCGTGCAGTGTCGTGTCTTTCAGAGCAGATGTTCATGTATCATCACCACCACCACCACCTTCTCTCAGTACCACGTTGTATGTCCTATATATAAATACACTTGACTTGACTTACTTGGGAGCAGCATGTGGATTGATGGGCTTATCGATACACATTTTTGATGTGTTTGATGTGTGTCAAAATTTGTTTGATGGGAGAGTCTCGAATGCTTCGGAACGGAAAATATGACACTTTACTTTGGTGGGGTTGAATTGGCCTTTAGATTTAAAAGTTGTTGCAGAGAGTCAACAGTTGGTTGTTGATAATGCAACTCGTGTGTTCTTATCAGATGGATTTTTGGAATTGGAGAAGAGGACAGACATGCAGTCTGGTTTAGACAAAAGAGACACCGACGAAATGAATGGGTCGGATTTCAAACATGATTTAGTTTCTTCCAGACAGACAGAATGGTGTCTGATTGTTAAATGCCTTATCAATGACCACGTGGTGTGAATTTGATTGGTGGGTGTGGTTCACTTTTTGTTTGTTTGATAGCCGTACTGAATACTTGCTGACAAGTTATCATCAAACCTCCTTTGCTTGCCACATTGAATATTCTGAATGACATGGGTGGACAGACAGTAAAGAAATACAGCCTCGAATTCTTAGAAAAGATAAGCCTTTCCTGCAATGAACTATGCTCTAAGTTCTGTCTGACTGACTTTTGATATGGACAAACCAAAACAGATAGGTACTGTGAACCTACCGAGCAATGGTACGGTTATCTGAGATGAGAAACTAAGCTGTAAACGCCCCAGTCAGTGTGACCAATGGTTTTCTCCACTACACTATGCATTAGTTTAGAAGGGAGAAACATTTCTACAAATTAAAGTCCTAATAATAATCCATATTTTCTGTATTTCCCTATTTTTCAGGTGGTTAATCGTGGCATCCGTCTGCACGTTCGTTTGCTCCTAATCGGGATCGTCATCATCATCGTCAAAATTAGTCGTCAACAAACATCTTCACACTTTGATCCTTCGTTCGTTCGGTCGTGCGACTCAATTTTTTAGTTCTTACACATTCTGAAGAAGGCAGACGGATTAATTGATCAATCACTCATTCATTCTTAGCATAATTAATTTAATTTTCACGTAATACTGTATTCCCTCCCCATCCCCCTTGTCGTCACTACTGCTAATTTACATTATTATTTATACTCGCAAGCTGTTATCTTAATTGGACCAATCTGCTTGTTTCCAAAAAATTAAGAGTATATAATCACTAACTGATAATTTGTTAGTTTCACCTCCCCCTTTTCCACTTACCAGTCCACATTATTGCATTAAGTCAATCCACGCATTAGCTTCTCTGTACATCAACCACACCGGTATGATTTAACTTAGCTTTTATTTCCAAGTAGTAATTGCAAAAAGAGTTAGAATCATAGAACAATCGATTGTTATTAGACTATTCATACTACCTCGTTTCAATTGATGGTGACATTGGGTAGGGTAATTCATTTTGGTTCGAGTATGTGGATTTTTTATTGTTAGCCGCTAAGCAAATCCCGGGGGCCTGTGTGTATATGTTAATTCGTGTAGAAATTAGCACTGCTCTTTGTTAGTGGGGAGGGTAACGTTTACCCAAATGTTTAATTTTTCTTGACTGCTGACTGACCCCTCTTTCTTCCAAACCGTCGAATAATTGGAAACAAAAACTTTTGAATATTGGATTTTGATTCAGTCACTGCTAGCAGCAATCATTCTTTTTGTTAACCTTCAAGAAAGAAGACGGTCTAAAAATTAAATTAATAAGATCCACTGGTTAACGTAGAAGAAATCAAATTGTCCCCCTCCCCCATTCGTGCTATCAAGAAGTCATCATTGGTTCTTCCTCCAAATCTAAATTCCAAATTTTGTATTTGCGTTACCGACTCGAGCTCTAATTTTGACTAATTGTACGTTGAAGAGGATCGATAATGGCCAGTGGTAACGGGGACTTGGGTGACTTCGCAGAAGATCATGGAAATGACAGTACAGCCGACGTCAAACCAAAGGTAAACGATAAATTAAAGCCTGGTCATTCAGTTGGAAGTAATTGGATTGAATGTGCTTAGATTGACGTTGCCGGTGGTGGCGATGCGTTTACCACAATCTCCACAGCCTCGGATGACAGCATTGAGCCACTGAAGATTGCCGCGGAGCAACGCTCTGGGGATTATCAAAAACTAATTCAATACGGATTGGATGAGAAAGTTTCTGCAAAACTGGATGATATTTACAACACTGGTTCGTGATTGTTCTACGATAATTGAATGCAGTAATGATAGTGGGAATTATTCAATTAAACAGGGAAACTGGCCCATAGTGACTTGGACGGTAGAGCATTGGATGCTCTCAAAGAATTTCCCGTTGACGGGGCTTGTAAGTTGAGTTTGTTTTCCCGGCTTCTTATTTTATTACCAGCGACTATATTTTTTAATTATAGTAACGGTGCTGAAACAGTTTCTGGATTCGAATCTGGAACACGTTTCCAATAAATCGGCCTATCTGTGTGGTGTTATGAAGACCTATCGACAGAAATCGCGAGGGGCACATACCGCGACACAAGGAGCCACTCCTTCAACCAGGTTAGTCACAACCTTAGATTATAGAAGAGGGGTTATTATTAGTCTAAGGTCACAACCACGCACTATCCCTTGATTGTAATTGCCATATCCCTAGAAACTTACTTCAAGTCTTCGATGAGAATGAAAGAGAGTTGTGAATGAATTTTAATTTTGAGGAACATTGAATGGATCTCGTATTTGAATAATTGGAACAAATAATCAGGGTAGATTAGATGGATGAATTTTCCTAAGACTTAAATTTCTTGGTAGCGTAAGTTAAAATTAGCAACTCAAGATAAACCAATACCCAACGGGGTGCTTAAACCAACTGAATGACCAACAAACAAAGAGCTACTAGGTTCGTAGAAATCATTTACAGTGTTGTCTTGTAAGAGAGGTGGTAATGTGTGATACTGCTAGATTAATTGAAAAGAAATGAAAATAAGAGCCTAAGTAGTAGCTCTGTGGTGTAAACGATTGATTATGTTTGTCAATTTCAGTCCTGCCAAAGGACCTGATGAAGAAAAAATCAAGGCGATCCTAGACCGCACGGGCTATTCGCTGGATGTAACAACTGGTCAAAGAAAATACGGTGGACCTCCGCCGAATTTTGATGGAATGCCACCAGGCAATGGCTGTGAAGTATTTTGTGGAAAGATACCAAAGGACATGTATGAAGATGAGTTAATTCCGCTTTTCGAAAAATGCGGCGGTATCTGGGACCTTCGCTTGATGATGGACCCTATGACGGGACTCAATAGAGGATATGCTTTCGTCACTTTCGTGAATAAGAAGGGAGCTCAGGAAGCTGTTCGACAGGTAATGATCTATCACCTGTATTTACCACTTGGTCCAATCCGCTATTCATTGCAATTCGTCATCATGTCCACTCCCAAGAATTAGCAAGGAAACAGTTTGCCCTAATTTTTAAAGAATTTTACAGTTCCCCAATTGTGTTTTGTACAAGGTAAATGGAGCAATGATTCGCGACGGCAGAGATAGAACCCGTATATTTGTATGCTGGCCAAGGCGTCGGTTATTCATTGGAAATATTCCCAAGGCGAAAGATAGAGACCAGCTCCTCGACGAATTTGACAGGCTCACACGTAAATCCCCGTACCTAGATATACATCTGTTATGCCTTTGCCGTATCCTTTATGATCCCCGAATACAGTATGATTAGCATTCATTGTAGTTTAAATGACATTTACAAAGAGAGTAGGGACGTATGCTTAAGCAGATTCGTATCGTTTGGATGACGAGATAATTAACAATAGCGAGTTGACATTCGTCTGTAATGCTAAAATGATTAAATTAATATGGATTTTTATTTTTGTTACAGCTAAATGAGCATGAAATTCGGAAGGGTAAAAAGATTGGGGTTACTATTTCGTATAATAACCATCGTTTGTTTGTTGGGAATATTCCTAAGAACCGAGATCATGATGAACTCTTCGAAGAGTTCTCTAAACATGCTCGTAAGTAAATTTTCCGTTTTCAATTGCTTTGTAGTGTGCTTATCATTGCTTAAGAAACAAATGGGTTTGAGGAAACGGCATGGCATGTCACAAAAATAGTAGTGCGCACTGTAGTTAAAATTATCGATGCTAAAAGGTTTTCTATCTGTACACAGCTGGATTGACAGAGGTCATCATCTACAGTTCGCCGGACGACAGAAAGAAGAATCGTGGTTTTTGTTTCCTGGAGTATGAGTCGCATAAAGCAGCCTCTCTTGCTAAACGCCGTTTGGGTACGTCAAGGGTGAAAGTATGGGGGTGTGACATCATTGTAGATTGGGCTGATCCACAAGAAGAACCTGATGATGAAACAATGTCTAAAGTCAAAGTGCTGTACGTGCGCAACTTAATGCAGGATGTCACTGAAGACAAGTTAAAAGAGCAGTTTGAGACATTCGGGAAAGTAGAACGTGTTAAAAAGATTAAAGACTACGCCTTCGTGCATTTCGAAGAGAGAGATGGAGCTGTAAAGGCAATGGATGAACTCAATGGAAAAGAGTTCGGAGGTTCCAGCATTGAAATCTCCCTTGCGAAACCGCCGTCCGATAAAAAGAAGAAGGAAGAAATCCTTCGAGCCCGAGAACGTCGAATGATGCAGATGATTGCAACTAGACCACCACCTTATGTGGAGTAAGTTAATTCGTTGAGTCTTACCCTTGCCTACTAATTGAGATATCTCGTCCTAAGCGTTTTCCCTCCTCCTTTCGGAGTTGGTGCTGGCAGAGGCAGAGGTGGGTTACGAACTGGCCCCATGGGAAGAGGAGACTTTGGTGAGCATAATTTAGTTGACTTACTTGATCGCTTCTGTATTCCAATTTTCACAATTTCAATTATATGCAGATTTTTTGGCCCTCGGATGGCCCTGGCAAGATTGGACTACCACAACCACTTCCGTTGGGGCAGGAAGGAATCGAGTTTATCGTGGCAACGGTAATAGCCAACAACAGCATTCGAATAATACACATTGGAGAAACCAATGGAGTCACTCACGTGGCGGCGCAGCACCAATTCCATTGGCAAATTGGTCCTGGCAATCGCAGTAAGAAGGGTCGTCGAGGGATCAATCATTTTCTTCATTTGCCTGCCGTGGTTTATCACGTCCACTTCAGAAGTAGTAATTTTATATACAAATAACAACATCTATGAGTTGCATGACCAGAACTTCATCCACGTAATCATGAATAGCTCTTGAGCATTTAGTCTTTAGCCATCCACGCACGAAACTATCGACACCATAATTAGCTAAAAATTTTATGCTATATGAAAGAACATTATCACGACTTGCAGATAACCAATATATTAAACGATGATGAAGGAATGAAACTATAAGATGTATTTTTTAAAAAACGTCATTACTAACATCGCAATCGAGTCTATAACCATACACAATTTTTCTTAATTTCCAACACACGTAGCTCAGATTAAGAGATGGAAAATTCAGGGTAGTAGTGCTTTAAGCCGATTAATTTGAGTTACTCTTAATTGTGAAATTCTAAACACCAAAAATTTGGTTGAAGACGATTTGCAAAACTTTTTTTTCAGTTATGTATTTACATAATTATTATATCATGTTCAGAACAGAAACTTCACACTCTAGCTATACGTGCATGCATTTCATGAGTCTCAACTCACTCCTAGGTTAGTCTACTTTCTTATGGATAGTTAATTATTTAAGTTCAGTTATTTGCTGCTGATGCTGCTCTTCACGAAAATGTAGATTATTTACTAATCTTTCAGACCCAATTTCAAACTGTTATGTGTGCCAAAACTCCTGCAATCATGTTCAACTTTTGCCGAATCAGTGATAACTTGTTAATGGAAACTAGAACATACGTTTTAAAAATTCAGACTAGAGAAGTAGGTAGACGAATTCCGGTAGCCAAAAACCAGTGTATTACACGCAGGTGTACGTACGTACGTCGTCCATGTGCTGGTCTCGGGACCTGTCATGGTTGTTAGGAATGCTTAGATAGATTTGCATTAGATGCAAATTCTGAATGCTTTTTGGTAGGTTTTAGTGATTGATGGAAGACTGGAACTTTACATTACATGTTCATCTAAATACGTACATGTTCCTTTGCATTCTTTCTTCTTTTCTTTCTTTCTTTCTTCTTTTCTTTCAAGTGTATGAACCGTCATCATCATCAGCCAATAATAATTTGTGATAATGTGCGTTTTTCAACTGTAACATGGAATTAAAACTTACCTCTGTCTAAAATAGTAACTCATACTCCAATCACGATACAAGGGACTTTCGACTCTGAACTGTATACACTTACTCTTACATGTGGGTCCACTATGATGATAGATAAGTGTAAAAATTGCAAACAAATCCTGTCATCTATCTTACTATCGCTTGGTTCATTCTTAAATTAATTAGAATTATTGTTAGAATTTCATTATCTATCGCTATACTTTTTCTGTTTCTCTCACTTTTACTTACTGACTTACGCCATGTATTTTGTATGGATTTAGTTAGTTGACGACAATTGTTTCACATAGGTTAGACAATGGCTCCCATTCTTGGGAACTCTAAGAGGAATATATAGATAGATATATATATTTTTGAAAGTTTATCCATTTTTCCACTCAGGTCGGTCGCAAATCTTGGCCTCCTTTCTGTGAAAAAATGGTATAAAATGCGTACAAATGAGCAACACTATTTTAAGCCTACAACAGTGCAGATATATCTATATTACTAAAAGAAAAAGAAAACTTATATTGCATGCAAATACTATATTCTATTATCTGTTGAGAGAGATAACTTCAAATCATGCAGAAAATATGAATCTAATGTTTGTAACGCATTTCAAGCAGGTCATTAATCGGCATAAGTTGTTTTTCGTTTGGGGAAACTGAAAAAACGTGAGGTAGAACTGTAAGTATAAAAAAAATGGCAAAGTGAGGTTTGAAAAGCGTGAAGGAAATTGTTCAGTGTGTCAAGAGAAGGAGTGAACGAGAGAAAGGTTTTAGAACAGAGATTATATTCAACTATAAAAATCAATCCCCAATTCTTTGATTGCTAACATGACAGTTCAAAAATTGAAAAATGTAGAAAATTAGAACCTGGACTACATTAACGATCGACAGAGTACTACACTATTCATTCGGGTCAGCATTTAGGAAGCAGCGAGAGAGAAATGTTAACACTAATTAATCATGTTGTTCTTGTAAAAAAAATTAATTTTCATTGTTGGGTGTAGGGTTATTCAAATTACTTTTATTGTCATTTAAATAATTAAAACAATGGCAATTTTTGTTTCATTGCCTATCATTATTATCATGTATGAGGAAAAACACTTTATTCAATCTAATCTAATAATTATTGTTAATGCAGTCCGGGGAATTATTATCATCAAATTCATTAGATATTATTGTAAAAATTAAACACTAAATCAGTGTCTACTGTCATTGTTAGATAATTATCGTTTTATTGTTAAAATTAGTAGTATTTTGATGTTGATGATGGTGGTAATAATGGTGAGAAAGTATATGGCTTGTGCTTTTACTCAATGTGTACCAACACCAACCAACCATCCACCATTTTCATTTTTTGCTTGTTTCGTGGCATTGGAGAAAAAAGTCGGTGCTGGTATTATTGTTGCTCTCGTCGTATAAAAGTAATTAATTGGGGTCTAAAAATACATAAATTGTTTAACACTATTATTATTATATATGGAAAAAAATACTAGATAATTCGTTATAATTGCAATGGCAGGCTACTCTTGAAAAGAAATGGTAGGTGTGTCACGTCACGGGTGGGGAAACGTGAGATACTAGATATGAGATGGAATGGAGTGGAATGATATTGGTCGTGGTGATGAGGAGGTAATTAGTAAAATCACTGAGAGATGGACTTGTCTGTTCAGAACGGGTTAAAAAATAAAGAAGATGGCTAAAAAATATTTGTTTGGGTCCACTTATTTCAATGATACGTCAAATTGGTGATTTCAATCTTGCTTGTCAGTCCCCTTCCTGGAACTTTGCGTATCATATTGCATCCTAGAAGAGTTGTGATAAATAACAAGAAAAGGGAATGACGTGGAATAAGAGAGAGAAAGCCTGATGGTCCTATTCCATCCTATTTCACCTGAAATGCGAATTGAATTCTCATTGTGGAGAAAGCTGAAGAGGGAAAGAAAGTTGACAACTTGTACTTGGAAAGAGGATAGGCAGGCAGTCACATGAAGTATATTGTACTACTTCGCATTGCGAGACTCGACTCTAATCTTTCCTCTCGTATTACTTTCCTTTGTGTTTCGAATTTCATTTTCTTCCGAGAAAAGTGGAAGGATAGGAGGACGCCTCTCAGTCCGTCAATTCTATTCCATTCTAACTCAAAACATGGATGAGAGACTTGAAACTTTTAGGGATCCATTTTAACCATTCCATGAAATTGCCCACAAAAGAAGTATAGCTTTTACATCCGCACACGCACGTTTGGATTATATGAATACGTGCTTCGGTGTTGTGTCAAAGGTAATGTGGCATGATAGAATGGTGTTACATGTTATTTCTCCACGTGGTGGATGGGGATATGATGACCTATTACAACAGGAGAGAAAGCATCTCACTCAATTTGTTTAGGTGAAAGTAAAGGTCATAAATGTTTACCTCGTGGATTTGTGGGCAGTGGGAAACTGGAACAAAGCTTTAGAGATGGATACAAAAACAACTAGGTTTTTGAGCTCCTATTTCGTGTGGTGTCAGTTTCTACTTTTCCATTTTCCTAACAGCAGAGGAGCAACTGTGAAACGAAGAAGCCAAAAAAGGGAAAGCAAGACGCAATGGTAAATTTTTAATGCGAATGTCTAAAGCCCATTAACTAGAAAGTTGTGTGCGGTGTAACTCCTTCCTGCTTCTCTTGTAATTTCGCCAGTTCCATTACCCTAAACCCTAATAGCAGAGTGGAGGTGCTTAATGTATGGAATTTACGTCCGTCTAATTGATTTAAAATGTAAAGGTATGATAAAAATGAGGCCATTTTCCGAGACACCATTACCTCAGTTCTGTTAACCCTTTGGCTTTCAACGAGTTTAGGTCCTGCACCCTCTAATTGAAATTGAATCCTCTATACATACTACTACTCATCCGAATTCCCGTAATACACATTAAAGCCAAGTAAGTGAGAATGACCATTGAAATCTTTATGAGAAACGTGGAGTGTTTGGAATAAGGTCGGACATGTGTATGAGGGAGGACGACTATGTGTAAACTGAAGAATGTTTTTAGCAATCATTTATTAACCAAGTTATGTTACATAACGCCGGCTTTTGTTTTATTGGCGTGATTCGCAATTTGGCTCAGCACTCTAAAAGTATGAAGTACTGCGTCAGTGTGTTGCTGTCGTGTAACAGGAGAGCAGCAGAAGTATTGTATAATGGGTGTTTAAAAATTCAGTTGGTGAAAGTGAAATCATATCACCATCATAAGTACGGGTATGGGTTTGTGGTAACAGGAGCATTATTATACGTTGGAGCAACCGACACTATATTCTTAGCCATTTTGAAATGGAAGGAGGGGGACGAAGAAGAACGGGAGATAAATAGATAGGGTCTTCTTTCTTGTTCAAAGAGCTTCGTCTTCAAGATTTTTACTCCATTAGCATTCTGTCCACACAGCTTTCTCCAGCACCACACTTTTGTCCTTTTCTTTTCTACAATGACTATCCTTACAGTCCAGCAGCGTCTTGTTCTTTCTTTCTCTCTCCTCAAACGGAATCACTGAAGAAAAACTTGAGGCAATTCAAAGCAAATCAAACGTCGGCCTTAAAAAGTGAGGAGAGAACAAAAATGTAAAAGTTTTTTATCTTCAAATCTTCACCAATGAGTGTATGCACGTACCATACCATTCCCTATCTCAGAGACATCTTATAGGACTGTAATTTCAATGTGCCCCATCAAATCAAGGAGTGTTGATACACTAGAAATGGTCCCAATCTGAAACCTCCTCACAGTGTGGAAGGTGTATTGAAGGATGTAGGAGGTAAAGATGATAATGATATCAGGATTCTCATCGTTCTTTCTATGAAAGCATGGATGAAAGTATGCCAACTCGTAAATGAAAGTGGTCACTTTGATTTTTGAAGGAAATTGCGAAAGTGACGACGACTTTCAGTGGATGGATATCATTTGCTCTCTCTGCTCTTATCCTCCTTTCATCGCCCATGATATAACAAGCGATTGCTAGCAATTTTGGCATGGACATCGAAGTGAATGGGAAATCATATCGGCTTCGACTTCAGATCGACAATTTGAGAGTGATGGGATCTGATAAAGACCTGGAAGAGGAAGATACATATGTATCTTGTATTGCCTCGCATCTTGTGAAAGTCACTTTGGGCTCTTGGACATATGAGACGGATGATTTAAGTGTGTTTTTGCTCATAAGGTGGGAGAAAGAGGTAAACATACAATTTTATTTATACGCCATGAAAATATAGTGTCTCTGAATAGGGTCAACAACTTCGTACAACACAAACGCCTTTCCCTCTCTTCCAATTGTTGGATCATATCTTATCCTCTAGTATAAAACTAAAGTGCAATTGGGGAAAGCTGAGATATATTTCCCCATTTAGCTGAATGGTTGCTTCCATTGAATGAATATACGCAAACCACATTAAATATTTCCTCCACAGCATTGAACTGGCCAAAATATTTGACTAATACAAAAGTTTTCGAAAACTATTTTGTACGTTGTTATACTTGGAGAGTGAAAGTCATACGAGTTGAAGGAGAGTTTTATGAACTAACTTTCTCCCTCGGAATGAAAGAATCTATACGTCCCACTACTCGCTCATCAAAAGGGTGTTCTTGGTTCTGTCTTTTCACCTTATTCTATCTCCATTTTTCTGTCCAGTCCTCTTATTAATTGCAATAACTTCTTCCCATAAATGGATTTGATTGTCATGAATTATTAATATTGCGAAAACTTTCAACGATGACAATTTAGACATCACTCAGAATAATAACTTGCCTTTTTTGTCCACATTTCCAGCCATCCATTTTTCGAATAGCTGTAAATTGCAGGACGGATAAAAGTGACAGAATTGATTTGTTTGATGGAAAACGTTCACATTACTACGTATATGACAAGATAAAAAAGAGAGAATAAATATTTGAACCACCCGTCTCTTCTGTAACGTCTTGTTATTCGTATCATCAATACAAATAAAATGGATTTTCCCACTTTTTCTATTTAAGGTTTCTCCATCCCCTCGTTCCGATGCTTGATCCTACATAGATTATCGAATAAGAAGAAGAAGAGAGAATGTCTGGTCTGTTCTTTCTGTCCTCCTCCTCTATCTTCTTCATTCCTCAGAATTGTAAATCCACGTTGTACCTACTCATGTCTCTCCATTCCTTCCTTCCTTTCACAACTTTCAAGATTGGATTCTTTTTTTGGGAGAAAGTAGAAAGAAAGAAAGAAAGAAGGACAAACGAATATCGTAGCAAACTTCTTTTGCTTACTCCAACAGCAATCACTAACAAATCCTCTTATTTTCTTTTTTCCAACAGTCAAGAATACACGTACAATGCTAAATAAAGCGGAAGTAAGAAACGGGTAAGCAGAAAACATGTTCTATGTACAATCCAATCGATTCTTTGACACTTGAAATTCAAATTCTTCTTTAAATATTCAACATCCAGAAAATTATTGAACAAAGTCCTTTGTTAAATGTAAATACAAACAATGCACAGAATGACACAAAAAAGCCTGCTACGAGCAGACAAATTTTCCTCAAAAGTACCTTGCGAAGGCTTCCACTTTATGCATCCCCACCAACTTCCTTCCACTGGATCAAGGCATGACTCCCAATCTCCATACAAGCCGTTATAGCAGCCATAATGAAAGAATCACTGCTGCTTTGATAAGCGAGTACTTTTGGAACCTACTGCTTTCACTTTCTTTGGATTCTTTCCTCCGTAGCCTGGGTAAAACCAGGGACATGTAAATAGAGAAGCTGTTGTAGAGGACCTGAATGGGAAAATGATGTCGTTGTTGTTCTATCCTCCAGCACCATTTTAGCAGTTAGGGATGCGATAATGACGTTTATTTTTTGAGCCATAGAAGCTCCACACGAAGTGTTGTCTCCTGAATGGAAGTGTGAGTATTAAAAAAATCTGTTTTCACACCTCATGGTCTAACATAGAAATAATCTTCTCCATTTTAGATTCAATTTTGATAAAAAGTAAATTGGAAATAGTTTTCCAATGACTTTCTATAAACCCGTGAAGTTTTCTATTCACTGCTGTTCTCAACAAAAGTTTTCAAAGTTTCTTCCATCCATCCCTCCTTTCACTATACGATTAAGCAGGCAGAGGAGACTAGAGGCTGAAATGAAGTCATTCATAAGATCAGATTGATTGCTTAATGTCCAAGACGCAAACTTTAAGTCACAAGTTGCTGCATTCATCTCACTCTTCTTCGTGCTGTCAATCTGTTCACCACAACTTGCTATAACTTATTTAGTTCGACGAAAGTTTAAACGAGCTCCCTTCCTTCATTCATTAGTTTATTCACGAGGATTCTCTCCTTTTCTTCTGGAGTTTGAGAAGGGTGGAAGAAGAAGGTGAATGGAGGAGGATCATTTGAGACCGGAGGATTATACTAGAAGACGGAATTTGGGATTCGGTTTTGTTTATTGTTGGTAGGAATACTGGTGGTTTGAGAGCCGACTATCGAATGAGTGTCAAGAAGAGAAAGCAAGTAATACCAATAAAGAGAATTGGATAAGCGAAGCTGAACACTCATTTAATTCTTCAAGACTTGATGAAGGGGAGTAAACACTGATTTCTTACTTTCTCTATCCAATGCATTCAATTGCTAGCTTAACTCACTTCTTATGTAACTCTTTCCCTTGCTTTCACCTCACTTTATCAACGTCTTCATTTTTCCTTGGGGTGGGGGATCATAGTAAGGAAAGAACTTTTGTAAATATAGGCAGTATTATCTAAGCGGTTGAGCTCAAATGACGGTGGTTGTGATCACGCTTCTATAATCACGACCTCCTCTATGTTATCGAGGAGAGTGGGAGAAAGCATTATTTCTAACAACTCCTCCCACTCAACCCTTGATCCAGAATCTTATGCTGAGTACTAGCAAACTACCCAATGGTTGTCTGAACACGACTTTCTCCACTTAATTTACAGAATACTTGGTGCAAGCTAGTTAAACTTCGTTGTAGGGGAAAGCAAAGCGTAGCATAGAGTCGAGGTTGACTTGGGTGAAAAAACTTTAGGCAGATGGAGGAGGAAAGGGGAATGAGATTAGCAGAGTTAATGTGATGGCCAGGATGTTTTGTACTATCTACCCACCCATAACTCACTTCTCTCACAAACACTTCGTCCTTATATTCACACTCTACACCCTGGTGTTAGAAGTGTATGAGTGAAAGTAGCAAGAACAAGGTGGGCCATATTACCTCCCTTAATTCTGTCTCTCTTTGAAGGTTACTAAACAATGTTGCAATTTGTAAAGCGACCAACAGGAAATTGCAATCCACCCAACTTTCTCTAACTAACCAACTATCTACTTACTCGAACTCACAAAATGTAAAACAACAACGATTCTACTGTTTTCCCTTACAAAAAGAGAAAATAGAAATGCGAGAAAATTTATTTCAACGAACAAAAGGGAAAATCGCTTCACTTCTTTTCAAACCCTGAGTAGTGAACATTCAATTACACAGCGTAAAAGCTCTGAGAAAGACTCCAGAAGCTTGGAACTTTCATTTCAAGAGTAGTTATCAATTACCTACTATCTGTTTGAGCGTAAAACGCAGCCAGTCAAATGTAAAGGAAGGAGAGAGAGAGCAGAGAGCAAAAGAGAGATGGTTTCACTCAATTCTCCTTTCTTCCTTCCTTCTGCATTAATTATTACAATGGTTAATTAAGTGCTTAGTGCTGGACCGGAGCACGACTTTAGCCTCTTCAGCTTTAACCACTCTCTTTATCACTTTCCTTAACTGCAACACGAAAACCGTATAGGCATTCCTGTATGGCCGAGTAAGTAATTCTGTAGACAAGTGGAATGCTTCTGAAAGCAAATACTCACAATGTCTAAGGAGCTTGCGTTTAACAATGGAGAAAGCATCATTCCATTATGCACTTTAAATTAAAATGTCTTGATGCACTATCTTTATCATGATAAGTTATCATTGTTAACATGAGCAATTTGTTCGAATCATGGGAGTAAGCATGTATGTAACTGTAGTAGGCTTCTGCATACAAGCTCTTCTCCTATGGCCTTTATCTCCGGCTCATTATTTATGCAAGAAGATAAGTGCCATTATTTATGGAAAGACAACACTTCGTGGGGAGCTACTATGGCTCAAAAAATAAACGTCATTATCGCATCCCTAACAGCTTCAAATGGTGCTGGAGGATAGAACAACAACGACATCATTTTCCCATTCAGCTCCTCTACAACAGTCGCTTCTCTATTTACATGTCACTGGTTTTATCCACGCTACGAAGAGACGGTTACAGGAAAGTATCCAAAGAAAGTGAAAGCAGTAGGTTCCAAAAGTACTCGCTTATCAAAGCAGTGATTCTTTCATTATGGCTGCTATAACGGATTGTATTGAGATTGGGCGTCATGCCTTGATCCAGTGGAAGGAAGTTAGTGGGGATGCATAAAGTG
>JAQIWU010000415.1:0-26785 GCA_034696445.1 Isotomiella minor
ATTTAGCTTCTTCGTAAGCTCGTGTAGACCAGATTGCAGATTGGCGTTCTGTATGTATGTAATCCGCTTAAAAGATGATCACGGGTTCGAGTTGGATGAGAACAGGTAGGGAGGTTATTTCCAGCCCTTTGTGTGCGTAAACTACACCCGAGGGGAAAGAAGAAGTTTAATGTGAGACACCTCGGCTGGCCCATTTTATGTACTGTGGGTGTACTACTTTGCATACTACACTACCTTTATTGCACTTGACATCCTTCTCGTGGTTGTAAATATTTACTTCCACAGACAAACCAAACGGTGTCATGCCAAATCCCTGGGGTAATAACCACCAGGATAGGATAGAGACTCTACTCAAAGGCAATATAATCCAAGAAGGCACCGACGTGAGTTATTTACTAAATCCATTACTTATTAATTGAAGATTCTGGTTGGGAAAAGTTATTAGGTATGTCTTCGATAAGACGGGAAAGAAAATCTTGAAAAGTTTGAAGTGAATCTATAAGAATCTGGTGGGCAGTTCGTGGTTCACTTGAGTGTTTGTGTGTGAGACAAAAACTTGACGTTCCGCTATCTGCCCCGATATGAGATGTTGATTGTTGATGGTAGGTAGGAATGAGACCTACATTTTGATTTGAAATAAATGCAAATTTTCTAGGAAATTACATAAAATCACATAAGACAACACTTCTGCCTCACCTCAACTCAAGCTCAAACCAGTGTGAGTGTAGAAGAAGAATGTAATTGATTTGGCAAGATTGGATTTGAGTTTTTTACTTTTTTATTTTGTGCTTGAAAGGTAAAAAGGAATTATTAACTTATCAATATTATAGTGGGTGAAGTGGACGCATACCTCTGAAGAAGAAAAAAATCATGTGTGTGTAGTTTGCTTGCCTAGCCAGTGTCGTGTCACGCATTAAATTAGGCAATTCAAGTTTCAACCTCATTTTCTTCTTCTGATTCAACCCAAAGAACGAAGAAAAAACTGCATCAATCCAATCTGATGAATTAATTCCTCTTTTCTTTGTTGTTGGATTGAGGAGGATAGGACTGAGGGAGGACTTTGAATGAAATGAAATGAAGAGAAACAGGAATTTTCTGTTTGGAATGTTATGTTATGTTATGAGTTTTTTTGGCTTTTAAAAAGTCGACGGTGTTTATTACACAAATTAGCTATAAAATAAAATAAGTAAGCCACAAACAGGTAAAGTGCAAAGCAACTGTGTAGGATCCGACGTAATTGCTTTATACAAGCAAAGGTTGTGTGATGCGCTCCACCTTTGTCGTGTTATCAATCCATCATTTGTTGTCTTCTTTTTTAGAAGTCAGCAGCATCCTCTTAGAAAAATGCATCACATATCGCGTAAATTATCAGATCTGCCTGTCTATCCATCTAAGAATCCATGTAAAGAAAACTGTCTAAGGAAATGTTCAGAAACAAACTGGTATTTTTCTTTTCTTCCCTGTTGCATTATGCATGTGTTATGTGAGAAAAATGCCATAATGAACCATGCGCCAATTTAAACCCGTGACTTACTTTTTACAAGTCAAATGGCGATAACAGGTAATGTAATTCGTATAAGTATGCCAAATTAAGGTTTGCAAGAGGAGAACAATATCCACACACAAAACGAAAAAGCAATAACTTTTCTAGCTAATAATCGATGATTTATGATCTTTAGAATAACAATGCCGCATAATAAGGTAATCAATCAGGGGATGAGCGTATAGTGCTTTTCTGCTTATTTTCAATTACTGCATTGTTTACTCATAATCAAAATACCTGGGCTTGACTATTGGATGGTTTTCGGCTGTGATGATGGGATTTCAATTATTGATCCTTAACTAAAGCTTATTTCACAAAAATAAATAAATAATGTTTTGATCTGTAGAAGAAAAGTATTACATCGAGAAGAGAAGTGAATTGGCAAGTTTTTGTGGTTTCTTTAAAATCCTTTCCGTGAACTTAAACCCTTATCCCCGCCCCCATCATAGTCAATCAACCCAATTTTTGGGCACATCTCAGATCTCTAAAAAAATTATTAGTGGGGAAGTGTGTGAATGGGAAAAATGCAATTAATAATATTGTATCTAGTTTTGTGGGTCTTCAGGTTCATACGGGTCTTTCGCTTTCCGTCATGACAGGAACACTACCTGAGCCAGGGACGATCTGACCTAGGCCATGTTTCACTGGGTTGACTGACGACATTCATCATCACGTTGCGAATATGCGACGGACAGTAGAAGAGCAAAAGATGAAATGATTTGGTTCCATTTCGTGAGCACAATGAATGAATGAAGTTTTTTGCGTGTTATAAGTTTTCTTGTTTCTGATGGTAAAAACTGGATTCAGTGTAAACAAAAAAGCTATAGAAGTAGATCAATTGTTGTCTTCCTCCTACTGTCACCTTCTGGTTTTTTTGCTGGGATGTAATGTAGTGGCGTTACGAATTTCATAATAGTAGGTTGAATTTAAAAGTCTAGACCAGATTTATGAGAGTTTCTTCAGTGACTAGACTTCATAAATGAATTTTGAGTTATTGCCAAAATGTAGAACTGTGATTGCCATTCAAAAAAAAGTTATGTCGGTGACTGGGTTACTCCCTTGCATGTTCAGTTATTGCAGTTGCTCGACTTATTATTGGATATCGGTATCATTGTACCTGATCTCTGCAGAAATGAAATGGCATAATATCAGACGTCATATCACGTACTTGATTAGTCTTCTGTAAAAACGGTTCTTTGACTTATTGCATTAGTCCTCCTATGCTTGGTCCCATTTTTGCTCTTGGACTATTTGTTCCAATTTCTTTGTGCACCTGCACTCATCATGTCCAATGATACGTTTCTCATATTTTGACGTTGCCCGCAACTATTTTTGAGTGGGGCTCATACTCTCCCAAGTGGTCAAGATGTATTAAATCAAACAATCAGAATTCATAAGACGAACATCAATCATTATTTCAGTTACGTAACGTAATGCAGGAAATTACGATGCTATTCATTCTGCAAACGTTCTCCAAAGCTAGACAATTACCATTTCCTCACAGCTCGAGTAAAATATGATGGTCACTCGAGGAAACCCGAATATTCTTTCACTACTGGCAAGGTTGAATAAAATTGAATTAATCCTGCCATTATCGTCATTATCCTTGGCATTTAATAAGAAAATGGATCTCGCGCTGAAATCTGCAGAAATTGAGGTTTGAACTCCTACAATCTGATGCGAGTTCTTCAGGAGGACACATTACCCACAACTTCAGATTAAATTCCGGTTTTGCAGTTATTATAACGCAAAACAATGTAATCGAGCCTCGCATAAATAGTTAGATCCGAGCAGATGAAGTTGACTGGTTGCACACATTCGTGATTAATGGTCAACCAGTAAACACTTCTTATTGGTTTGCTTTTCCTTGAAGACCTCAGAAGTATCAGACTTGTTCACATCCTCCTGCAGTTTCTGCATGGTCTTTCTGCATTTTATGCAAATTGGAGATAATTTAATTATCATATCCGTTAAATTAAACACTTCTTCATCCCTAATTGGTAAGTTTGGTCTTTAGAGAACGATTGTAGATAGAATTCCACTCCATTTAGTTAACTAAAGTGAGTGAACTAAATGACTTTTTCCCTTATTCACACAAAACCTTCAACCATAAATCTTCCCACTAAGGCACTTGTTTCCTATATATTCAATTTTAATTCATGATGCATCTCACTGCTCCAATTTCATTGCCACAACCGGAATTAAATTCAATTTCTTTTCGGCATAAAAAAGCAGGACATTTAGTTGAAAAGGAAAATTAATTGCAATTTAATATTTTCAAAGACTCGCTTTTAAAAGTGGGCTTGATAAAATGCTCCGATTCAGTCCATCAAAAGTCGACTTCATTTCATTTCACTATGTCATGCACACATCTCCGGGCGGACAAGTGAGATAAATCAAAGCACAGATTTAAAGAGTGGACATGACGTCATTTCTTTTATTGTTATTTAAATATAATGGATTGACTGTCCTACATTTTAATTTCGTTGGGTTAATTGATTACCTTTTATTCTATATCCCTTGTCGGCTCGAACAAAAGAAAGATAGTGCGTCCCTGCAGTTCAATTCTTTTGCCAAAAGCTATATTCTCTCCGCCACAATGTACATTTCTTTTCAGTGGCATATATTTTTCTAATGCAATTTTTACTTTCCTCAACCTCAAACAAGGCAGGCAAGGAGAATAGAAAGCAGCATGCGTCAAATTAAAATGAAAGTTACAAGCGAATCTGAATCTCCTCGTTTTTTCTGATTCCCATATAAAAATATAAGGTTTTAATTTAAATCTGCACGTCACATGCATGCTGGTTGGTGGTAGAGGTAAAAACTATTGTCGTACACAAGTTACAATGACGGTGTTGGAGAGGTACAAGACGACATGCAAACCACATCATTTTAACCGTGGTCAAATAAATGGGCAATGTCAGTTAGTTATCTACTTGTTAACGTTTAATTGTAGCTGTACTTAATTTCTGAGGTCTTGTACTCTCTCCTCTCTCAGCTTACCTTTTCTTAATACATTTCTCATGCTCACATTTTGACATCTTCTCCGTTATCTGTTCACATCTTCATTTTGTTCCGATATCGTATCATCATCTCACATCGCATCTCCATCTCTTCATTCATTCTGTCGTATATCGACAACAATCACATCACAACGAACTGAGACGGGTAAAAAATGAAACGGCTAGAGTCATTTCATTTTAAGAATGAAACTGCTTCCACATGCGGCTAATCTTAGTCCTCTTCATCTCACGACGACACATCAAGTCTACAGAGTAGAAATATAATAATTTAGCTCGACATGTTTTTAAAAGTTGTCTCAGGCGCACATCACATCATGCATGCAGTCTGTAGCACTGGTTTAAAGACCTTCTCTTGTAAAGTGACATGAATTTCTTGGGTCTGGTCTAGCTATGCAGTAGTAGTTGTGGTACACTTGTTGTTGGGTTAGATTGAGATAATGAGGTGAAGAGGCAAAAGACAAAGTGTGAATCAAATTGGCTATCATTCGTCATCACCTTTTCCTTTGGACCACCAGCAGCTCTTCACCTGTTTCGCCACCATTATGAAGCACATTATCATTCCCATTTTTGCATTATTATTCTTCTTCCACCGGCCATACGCATACGTATGCAAAAATGCAAATGATTAGAGAAATAGCAATATAATGAAATGGCGGTGATAATGGCCATATAGCTATTATAGTTCTTTATGATGATGTTTGCCCATTTCTGTTGCCAAAATTTTGCTTAATAATAGTGAATGTCTTGCGGGTTATCTTTACTGGCGTATATCAAAGGCACTCCTTTCTCAAATGTATGCATACTTACTTACATAAAAAGGCAAAGATATTTCGGCCTGAAGACTCATTCACCTATTTAAAAATAAATTCCTCTTTAAAATTGGTTTTTACTGATGACCAAAACACAACATAACATAAAGTTAATTGCGTGTATACAGGGGGTTGGTGGTTGGCACTGAGAATGTGACAATGCAATAATTAACTGGATGTGATTGTGATTGTAATTCGGAGTGGGTGTACGCATTCGTGCATTCAAGAAGTGGACATCTATCAAGTCGTAAAACAGAGTCATTTCTTTTGTTTCTGCAATGTGATGATGAGCTAGAGCTAGCTATCCTAAATTACAAATAACTGAGTTGGGAAAAGTAATGTGTAACGTCCGTCCGAACAGCGAAGAGTGAAATAAAATATTTGGAACGTTTCGCTTCAACGGATTTAATTGGATTTTTAGAATTGGTTGATTGATGACGTGAAATGAACTGTAGGTAGATTATGCGAGGAGAGTTGTTTTGATATGCCTAACGCCACTATCAACCTGTGTAATTAGCAGGTAACAAGCAAATAGCGAGTCTCTGAAAAATTTCATTAGGAAATTGACACACGGGAACACAACAAATGACATGGACACATGGATGGATGGGAAGTGACGGAAGGTGTATTAAAAATATCGTTGAGTCCTATTTTCTTTCTAATTATGGCTATCAAAGTGTATAATGTAAATGTAACGGCTTTCAGTTTACAATGAGATCAATTTCTAACCAAACCCTAGTCATCGCCAAATTTAGAGGAAACAAGTGAGAAGTTTATAGGGAAAGATATATAGGAAGAAGAAGAAAGGGAAGCCTACGCCATATTTAAAATCCTCGTTAGGACCTTTTTATGTTTAAAAGTGAAATCAAAAAGGACACTCCTCTTGACAAGCTTCCAATTAACACGTGACAAGGTATTTTCCATCAAAAGGTTGTCTCTCAGAAGAAGCTCAGTCGGATGGAAAGTATCGACTATTTCTAAAAAGATCTTTTGTGAACAGGCGTTGTCGATAAGCGACTTGGGATTGACATTTTTTATTGAAAAATCAACAGGAACTGTGCATGGAAGGAAGTCTTCTTGGATTTATAGTTGCGCCTACTAAAGACTCCAATTTAAAATTGACAGCGCAGTTCTCTCCGTTGTTGGCTACATGTAAAGCGTACCCTTAATTGGTCTCTCCATTGTAGAATGCAAGAAAGGAATAAGACGCTTCCATTTATAAGGATAAGGACGAACGATTTTCATTTTATCGATTAGTAAAGTGTCGCTCTTTTGTTTTTACATCGAATCGGAAGGACGAACGGTAGACAGAAAAAAAAGAATGGAATGTTAATTGCAGATATGGACGGGGGGGAGGGTGGAGATGCGTCTGTTTATTGCTGCGTTTGTTGCCAATAATATTCATATGTAACAGGCAGATTTCCTTCTGATTGAGAAAGTTGAGTTCAGAAGAGATGTTGACTTGCTGTCTTGGATGGTTAAAAATGACATGACATGAGACAAACAGCGCAGTGTCCATGTCCAACAACTTTGTTTGTTGGTTTCTGTGTTGCAATAAGGCCCTTATTATAAATGATGTGCCTTACTCGTTTAAAAACGTGTTCATTAAACATTTTTTAAAGAAGCAAAGACTATATAAAAATTTGACTACCTTAAATTATCCTGTCTTTCGTGTCTTGTCTCCCCCTTAGTCATAAATAGACTACTATTGACAAGGTGGAAAGTGAGAAAGTACGTTATGGTCATCTCGTCGTCAATCCATCGACTGACTGACTAATTGTCATAAAGACTACCTGTCTCTTGTTGAAATGCCGACAACGGTCTACGTAACATGCAATAGGGAAGAGAATGGAAATAAAGACAGGAACTAGCAAAAGTCAGTAAATATTTTGCACGAAATTCGCAGATTTTTCTGCAAAGCAGGATTCGAAATCTGCTCTTCTGGTCTTCTTTTCGTGAAGTCATTAACAGCTCATACATAGGTATATTTTGCTAGCAAAAATCTAATCTATGTTATGGGTAGCAATTACTTCGCCTCATTTCACCTAATAACAAATAATATTCTCGCCACATCACCTCACCGCCAACCAATCTTCTTTGCCTGATCATAATAAATTTACTTTTATTATTACGCCATCGTCATTCTATTCCTGACACGATCCAATGGACAAACACATGCTAAAAGTTAATGGACTTCAATAATAATGAGAGGACCCAAAGTCCACTTTCCTCTCTCGTCTCATTATTATTATGCTTTTGTCAATCTCACATGACCTGCGATATACCTAAAGCCGCAGAAGGGATTTGATTGTTTTCCAAATTGAGAATGAAAGAAGAAAGTTGGCATCTTTGCCCCTATATTTCAGTCTGGTTTATCATATTATATGATAGGTCAACTTTTTACTTTTAAGAAGGCTTAACATTTGATTTTTTTGCAATGGACGCTACTAAATCACATCTTTTTATTTCCTTTTCCCGTCAATAATAGAGCCAAAGTTATTTAGTCCCTTGGTTCACGGTATTCATTTCATTTCATTACTTTAAAAATATTATTGGGCGAAGAGAGGAACGAAAGTAAAACGAGTTGAACTGATTTGAAATGAGACTATAATCGTAGCTGTCATTATTGCTATATATTCAACAACATCGATGATAACTTCTTGCCATCATCGCATGATCAAAAATCCACAATTCCTACCTTCATCTCGATCAAATCAAAAGTAGTTGAATTTTCCATCTTTCTTTCATCGCCCTTATATCTAATAACTTATGCCATCGTTTCGTTCTTTACTCCGGTCAATATATTTGCAGTTGTGCTCAAGAAGACAGTCACGACTTTGTCCGTTGTACCAACATTCTCTAGACCCAAGAAGAAGAACGCTAGGTTTTGCCCGATGAAGTATAAGCTCAGTTTGATTTGATTCATATCATCATCACATGTCTCAAGACGACGGGTATAAAAACCAACAAGAACCATAATAAGTAAGACCGAGAGACGTATAAATCTAAAAATAATTACACAGACAAGCAGGAAATTCAATTATGTAAATAATTGGGTAGCACGCATATAAGAATATGGAATGGAGGAATACCTGCAGAAGCTTTTTTATCATCCCTTCCGCAAAGCTTATTAAACCGACCTCTCCAACTTAAAGTTAATAAATAAATTGAGTAATGAGTGCGAGGGCAGAGTCGACAGGTAGATTGTAAGTAAGTATTGGTAATAACAATGCGAGAGATGATGGCATGTCTCCCTTTATTACCCTGTGAAGTATGAAATGAAATAATGTCTGTTTCTACATTCCCCTGGCTTTGAATTCGCTCGCATGGTGAAATAATAGCCTGAACTAAATTGCACGAATCAGAGGTAATAAGCAAAGCCATACTGTCAGTCAGAGGGTTCCACACATGTATGCACACACATTATTCGCTACCGCTTTTACTTGCTTAAGACATTCGCATTTTTGCATGCATAAATTTTGCTTAGCTTGATAATTAACTTGGTTGACTCGGTTCAATTCTGCAACTCACGATTTCTTGAAGAGCCCCATAGTTGATGAAAGGTGAACGGTTTACTTTATAATAATAATCATACTCATCCATTTATATTTTGCAAAGTGAGGTGCATTTATAGCTCATATAAAGCAACATTGTTACGTCAAGTCGACTTTGCGTCCTTTGTTGATATGAATTGTCTTCTTTTTGATGTCAAAAGAAAGAAGGGGGAAGATATCAATATCACAACAGTTTTAAGAGCATTGTGTACCAAGAGTGGGGCATGTGTAGGATTATTTACGGTATTAGAATATGGTTTTATTTTGAATAGTGTCCGTAGATTCATTTCTATTTATCCAATGCGGTAAACAAGCCACATAATATTAATTAACTTCAATTCATTTATAGAATGGCATGTAATAGAAAAGGTTTTGAAGGCGTGGAGCATAGATAGACCGGCATTTCTTCAAGACCTTAAACCTCCTTTTTGATTAATGTGCAGTAAAATGTAAATGTAAAAAGAGGGTGGTGGTGGTGGTTGATTAGTTGTGGTTATCAATAGTAAGACATGTGGCTAAATCGAAGTTGCAAAGTTGATTATATGCCCTGCAGAATATTAATGCCGAAGGGAGTAATTAATTGATTTAGGTACCACGGCGTACATGTGAGACGGTTCCTTGTGGGCTCTATAAATAAATCAAAAGGCCTGTGTTCTCTTGCAAATATCTGCAGCTTTGTTTTAATGCTGTATTGACTTGGCTGCGAGGTCAAGCGGCATAGGTAATCAGGATGAACTGCCGAAAAGTCTTCCATCTATGAGAAAGTCCTCGAGCCTCTAAGGTTTCTAACCTCAGCTTGACTCTATAAAGCCGTCTTCTTGATAAAGGAACCACGGTCTTGAGGCGCACTTTAGAGTCAGTTAAACTACGATTATAAAAAAAAGAGATGAACGATGCACTTTGTTAAGACATTGTCATTATTATTCTGTTGATCCATTTCCTAATTTGATGGGAATCGTGAGCAATTTGGCATTCATCAGAGTTCCTTTTACTCTTTATACTATATTATTAAAAGTTCTTGTAACAAACAAACGCTGCTTCGGTCGTTCTGTCCGTGTCCTAGAATGCTCACAGCAAATCGATTATTTTAAGCTCATCAATGAATCAATCAATTCAACTGCAGTGTCTTTGTTTTGTTACAAATATTTTTTTGGTGCTGAGTCAACCACGAATTTTTTAAGACTATTAAACGATGTCACATCTCACATTCATATAACCGTTCCTGAGCTTTGTGACTTTGGTTTTAAATAATGTCCTTGTGAATGAGAGACTTAATATAGCTTAACAGTATTTTTGTGTAGCATTTAAAGCTCTCTTTTTTAAGTTGAAATGGAACAGCAAATATAATAATTCATGTCTTTTTTTTATTCAGGCAATCCAATGATGATGGACGCAATGATGTAGTGCCATTATTGTTGATGACCCCATCCAATCCATCATCCTCTAGCTGTGCCTGGAATGTTCAATAGGGGAAATAGAACAGAAATATAAGCGAGTCGTTCGTGTAACACTTTGCGTCATTTTCAAGGTTGGTAAGGTTAAAATTGCAAATTAAATTTTGATAGAACTATCATCTGATGAGGCATTAAAGCCCTGGAGTGTTATAACGTCAATCATTTAATTTTAAGAAGTTATTTCAGGGCAAAGTTTGATGTATCGTTTTTTGGCATACCCTCCCTCAGATAAGACTGGGTTGAATGATTTCATCAAAAACGCTGCAAGCTCTTGGTAAAATGATATTTGTCTCATATTTCCCATAGCATTGCATCAATTAATTAAGTGGTTTATTCATTTAGTCATTACTTCTACTTACAAATTATACCGACTGGTTTTTACAGACACAACAGTCAACAATAGGAATCCAACTGTTTCATAAAACTCATTTTCATTGCATCATAATACCCATTTTTTACAATTCTTATAGCATAAAAAGCAGGTTGTTTCTTTTCATGCCGTTGAATAGAAGCCAAATGGGATTTAATCTTAATTTAAATGCACTTGATATTCAGGCTTTGTAAAGATAGTGTATAATGCATGCATAATTCATTCCTCACACAATTGATAAAGGCTGAGGAGATGAAAAACTTACAATATAAAATTAATGAAATTAAAGACTACTCAAGTCAAGACTGGTACTCTTCTTTGGTTACCGGTACCAGTGCTTAATACCACTGCATAGCAAAGTGCAGTGGGTCAAACTGATAATTATACTGTAAAGAATAAACTATTCTTGAGAAAGCCCCATGCCCCAGTCCCACTACCACGCCTAGACGACAAGTCTCCCTCTCCTCCAATTGCCACTTGCCACCATGAAATTAAATGAAATGATACGACGAGGATGATGATGATACCCATGTAACATCGTATTAGATAACTTTATATAAAAAATTAAACGTGGTTGTCCCGTTATTATTATCTTTTTATTCATTCCCTCAGTCACTCCAACCAACCTGGTCGTATCATCCCTCATTCAATTCATTCACGGGTTGCCTTGTCTTTGTTTGTGAGAATAAGAAGGTGAGGTGACGCACTTTTCTACAGGTTGTGTGAATTCCGTATAATCGTGGTCGTAACGCAATAAAGATGATGGTATAATATTAATGATGATAATTGGGTACAGTTGCACATTCATTTTCCTTGCAATGGCATTATGTAGTGCAAAAATAATGAGCATCAGTTCAATGTGTGTAAGGATCCTGAGCAAACTAGGTAATGGCATACGATACGGTGTTTTAAAAAATCCTTTCAAAAGTCACATTTATTTTCATAGTTTGACGAAATGAAGATTTGGTGTGCATCCTTCGTTCTTCGTCGTTGCATTCTAATTCTCACATCTGTCAACTGATTGTGGTCAATGCCGTCAGTGGGTAATACAATTTTTGTGCAATTCATAAAATGTAATTAAGCTAATGTAGCAAAGGCCACAAAAAATCTAAAATTGGCATTGACAGTTATTGAGCATTTGGATTGTGATGAATTAAAAGAATTTTTGAAAGGAGAGTTTAAGCCCAAAGAAAAAGATAAAAGTATGGAATATCAAATTTAGCCATCGGTTATTATTGTGGCACATAATGTCATCTTCTTCTCAGAAAAAAGGACTAATTAAGGGCAGGGTCCTTGCAACTTTTAAGTTGTTTCCATTCCCTCGTTATCCATCTGATTGTTGGGAAATTGATGACAATTATTTGATATTTTCTTGCAATTTATCCACACGCTGCGTATTCACAAAAATGCATCTTTGCGTAGTCAGTTGATTGATTCATCTACAAACAGTTTTGGTCTTGCATACATACTTAATGACACATAATCAAGCCAACTTGTGCTCACTGTTCTTCTGTTTCTGTCATCGTCGTCGTGAGTTTGTTTACCGATGAGTGAGTGTTCTTCTGTAAATCCATTCTCTTAGTTTTAAGGCTGTCTGAAGCAACAACTTAATTTAGTGTAACTGCTTTATAATATAAAACAAATGTCCTTAATGAAGCGTGTACAGCTTAACTGAAATGTAAATAGAGAGCTTATTTAGACAAGCGAGTCAAGTCCCACAGGGAGGGATGGAATTAAGCTGCGAGGTCCATCATCGACAATTCATCTTTTTGCTGATTGTTAAAGGGATACAGAATAGCAAATAGCGTACAGCGTAATAACGTTGATTTGCTTTGTTAAAATTATTTTGCAAGAGAATTGCTTGCTTTTCTTCAGTGTGTTGCAATTTAGAGCTCGCATTATAGGCACAGGGTAAAGATGAAAGATGCAATGAGAGGAAGAAAAAATCGCAGAAGACAAAAAAGCAGAAGGCAAAATCAGCAATTGAAAGTCAAATTGACTGACTGAGTTAAACTGCGATTCGCTCACTCACGATGAAGATGCGACTTCTGCGAAATCAATGAGACCATTGGGTTGGAGATTTTTGCACATCACCACAGGAATTACATGTACGTGAAATAAAATTAAATGCAACCCCAAATCCATACAAAAATCCATGCAGATCAACTAAAAATGTGATATGAATTAAATTAAAAGAGTTATCGTATCGAATGCCCTGCACATTGCACCATGATTCATCCCAAAGTGTGCGAAAGTCTAATTTTGTATGTTATGGAAGCCACTTGCGAAGCGAAAACTGTTCACGATATGTACCACTTTTATCACACATTTGATTTATTCCAATATATGTTAATCATTATATTTTTTATGTTTGGAATAATTGCAATGACTGGTCTTACTCTTCATTAGTGCAATCGTTTTCGTTTTCATTCGCCCATCCATCCATCTTAGAAAGAGAGAGAGAATCGAGACTATCATTCATGATGTGATTTGCCATTTGCTATTATGATTCTTGATTAAATGCAATTTGAATTTTGCAGGTTCGTCATAGGTTTAGAGTTTGAAGTTGGGGAATGTAATTTTTGGCAAGAAGGAAAAGAATTGGTTTTTTTCTCATCAGTTTTACTTCATCCCTATCATCTTAGCATCATTTGAAGTCGGAGAAACCCTATAATCTTTTAAATTGAAGGGAAATGCTGATTTTTTTGTATTTCTTTAAATCTGCTGGGCAGTCAAAGAAGACAATTCAAAAAGCTCAACAGGAAGACAAAACAATAATAACAAGCTAATACTCCTCAAAAAGATGAGTTTAAAAGCCCGGATTAAAATCATTTTTATTATTAAGCTCTTAATGTTGACTGTCTTAGGCTGCTTTCTCCTTACTTCACTTTACCGAGGAAAATTTTACTGTCTGTGTCTACAGAAGAAGATACAAGAAAAAATTAAATGAATGCAACTCCATGAAATTACTCCCTGACATGGCATGACACACGAGTAGATGACGACAGTCATTCTGACTGACAGTCATTCGTTTTTTTATCATTTCATTTCAAGCCATCGTATCACGCTCAACCCAACAATACAATTTGAAGGATGAAAATTGTTGTGGAAAGCTTTTTAAAAATGAGTGAAACCTCAGTTTACCTTTTTGTCCTTGCAAAGCAATAATCGTGTCCATATCCAGAGCTCTGCCTTTTCTCTCTCATAAATTATGAGCTGAAAATTCATTAATCTTCATTATTCATCTATTATCCCGGTAATGGAGTCAGAGGCTGTGAGTACAGAGAAGAGAGAAGATGATTGTGCACAGTGGCACATATCATCCTATAATAATATACTCATTCTCATGAAATGATGAGAGGTAAATGAAAGTAAATGAATTCGCCATTTTTTTCAACAATGCCTGATGCATAATGGAGGAGAGAGAGAAGCATGAAATGGAGAATAGAATACAGTTCAAAATGTGAGAGAATTTCAGGTATTAGGTATATATTTTTATGGACTACTACTGTGTGCGAAGAGATACTGTCTAGTCTGACTGACAACTTGGAAAATTGTTTATTGCGCGATGGATGGACAAGGTCACCTTTTTTAGCACAGGATGAATCGAAAACTTTATTTTAACCAAGTTTAGAGTCTAACGTTTAGAGTTTAACAGCGCAACATAATTTATTTTTGTTGTTTTTCTTTATTCTTTTCTGCACATGGATCATACACTTATACTTCTCACTACCTAAAAGTAGAAGGACGAGAGGATGTGCATAACTTCTCACAGGTATGCATGCACATTGTTGCAAAAACCCTGTGTGTGACTGTGGTACCACTTTGCTGTTCACATGCCTTTTTACAAGAATGATTCTTGGTTGGACATTTATTACTCTCATAATTAGTTCTATTGTTATTAAGTTTTATTATTGAGAAGATGATGACTTGATGTAAATAATTGGGATTACGCAAATTTCCAGCTTCATGTGAAACTCTGTTGTATCATTCCTTTTCTTGACTCTTCTTCTTCAGCAACATTAGAATGTTGAATTTCACAACTGTAAATTACCCAATTTCTTTACCGATAGAGGTTTATTGTTGGGAAGTATACACATGTACGCATTGGCATAAAAAAGATACTTGTTAGGTCTTCATCATCATCATCCTCGTCGTCATTATAATAAACCAATTTTTTTGCTCTGGTCGGTATTAAAGGGTAGAGAGGTAAGCACAATGAGTTTCCGTTCAGTACATCATCGCATCCGCAGAAATGCTGATTGATTGTGCAAAAATCCTTACAAACATGTCTATCCTCACTCGATCGATTGGTTTTGTAAAGGACAAATCAAATGTGCTAACCAAACCGAAAACGGTGGACGTAATTGGGGAAGGAATTTTGTCTTTTTTTGGTCATAATCTTATGCTTCAAACCATGCAGAGACCGTTTAGCTCACTACTATTACAGCATTGATTGCGTATTGTTATTGTTTATTAAGGCAAGAAGATGGTATAGAATGTAACCAATAATATCAAAGTTTGTACAAAAAATGCCACATTATTGTAACCAAAAAGCCGTCACATTCTTCAGATAAATTGCATCATTTAGCAGAAACCGTTCATTTCTGATTTTCTTGTGCCTTTTGATGTTCACAGTCGCATGCTTCTTTAATTTCGCAGCACACATTTTTTTTTGGAAAACGGTTCAATTAACAGAGGCAGCAAGTGCGGAGTGAGTGAAAAAAGGGGAGACATTAATAAAATTAAGTTCCGTTGCTTTTATGGAACAGAGAAGATTTTGAATGTCAAAGTCACTAGACAGTGCAGTAGTAGTGTCTATTAGTCCCCCCTCATTCATTCTATAACAATCAAAATCATAACATAATGCATAAAGTGTGACTTAACGTTCATTATGTGAGGCACGACAACTTGGAAAACAATAGGTTGACACATAAATGAAGAGGAAACAGTTAACTTAAATGCCATTTCGTAAGTAATTTTTGTAGCAGAACAAATCTTAGGACCTGCGCCGCATATTTTTTCGTGGGTGTGAAACCGAGTGTGAAATATTTTGAAGTGCAATGAAACTTAAAATTACATAATGCGCAGTGCGACAAACCTGTTCCATACGGAATTGTGTGAAATTCGGATTATTATGCCTAGCTCAATTAAGAGGATTTAAATCGCGTTTTAATTGCATTTAATGGCCTGAAAAAGACAATGACTAGGTGTATCAATGCTGTATTGATTTGAGACGCGAGGATGTAATATAATGATGAGAATGAGGGCATGTAGCCATTTTCTTGTTGCAAAACTTTTTGTGGGAGACATTGCAAGAATGATGATGATGTGGGAGAATGATGAGCCATTTTTTAGTGAGAGCATCTTGAAACTGGAATCCTCTGTCTGCAGCTTTTACAAAAAGGAAATGCAGAAAGATGATACAAAGTTGAGACAAAAAGAGTGGAAGGATAGAGAAAGACATGCTTATACTTCTTCATTCCATTACTTCCTCTCCTTAATCGGTATTGACGTTTTGCATGTAATCCCCGATAACACCCAGCTTTCCATCATTTATCTCATCTTTCGTTCACTTTTTTCCTTTCCTTATCTGCTGCTGCTATGCTAGGCTGAGTTTGTCAAGTCATTCCTCTGTCTCTCTCTCTTCACAAACATGTAAATTATGTCCGCGTCTATTACCTGTTGCATCTAAGCCGAGCATGGAAGTGAAAAGAAAATGGCGAAGGCGTATAGTAGTAAAGCTGATTCACTGTGTTTCAATTTAACTTTTTTGGAATGGATTGAAGAGAAGAGGAAGGAAAAGAAGACTTGTTCAAATTCAAATCAAAGTTTCAAATACTGTGGGGGCGGACTAACCAGCAGTAGACTAACAAAAACGGAGCAAAGCTCTTGACAGCATTAGCATTAACAACAACTTCAGTCCTGGTTAAAAATCACTCGTAAAAAACAGACTGAAAAATAATCTTCCTATTCAAACGGATGGCAATGTGGATACAAAGTTTTAAAAGAGAATTGCATGCGTGCATGTAAAAGTTTTTTAGGATGGCCATCATCAATGACCATAACTTTGCTCTTTTTCATTACGTTTAGAGAGGTGTGTATAGACAAAGATAACACATGCGTGCAATACGTCCCGAAAATGACGGACTGGGCAGACAAGAGCAAGCGGGCTATGGAATTATGGAATTTTGTGAGGGCAATTAGTGGGTGTAGTAGAAGATAATGCACGTACAAAAAAGTACACCATAATGCAATCCTCTGTGTATGAATATTTATTATGTGTTCCTGTACACTAAAAGTTATTTTGTTTGCATGACATGGGAGAAGTGAAGATAATCAAAGTGCGAATGCTAAACCACGCACTTGACTATTCGACAGCTATACCAAACCGATTTCCTATCTTCTTTTACATTCTACTTATCATAATCAGCAATTTTGATGGTTCTCTTGAGTTTTCTCTTCTTCTATTTAGAAGACTTCAGAAGACTTTTAGGCAAAAGAGGAAACGAGGGGAAGTGGCGTGGGAAAGGGGTTAGGTTTAATATCTTATCTGACTGCATTGTTACCTTGTCCTAAGACTTAAAAAAGTTTTTACCGCACCTTCGTTTTTGCTACAGCACGTTTACGTTTGATTCATTCGTCGCCGTTGAAATCTGGGCTGAGATACGCAGGGACTGAAAGGAATGCAGCTCTTAAGAATGGCGTTCCTACGTACACTGGAAAAGGGGAGTGGTTTCAAACTGTCAAATGCCACTGATAAGTGCATTTGAGGTTGTAAAATACATTGAGTTCTCTGGAAAAAATATAGTGGAGGATTTTATGTCGCATTGAATGAGATCGTGATGATGAGGGTGGGAATGGTTTAGAGGGCAATTACTTGTTTTGGTTTGTTCAAAACGTTGCCTTCACCATTAAAAGAAGGCTAATTGTCCAACTGGAATTACTGTAACGTCATAAAAGGATTCTGAACTTCATAGTTGCTCCCATAAACTGGAGGGTTTCAGAAACACTTGGCTTGTGGTAAGCTTAACTGGTGCATAAAATTGTGTGTCTGAGGCAAATTATTTTGGACAAATTAAAGTGATCTGCTGGCCAAAGGCGACCACAACCATTATTCCGGGTGGTCAGCCTAGACCCGTTGGCAATTTTTTGTTGGTGGCTATACAATCACTGTAATTACTTCATTTCGACATATCTAGAAGAAGGGGGATGGCTCGTTAGGCTTGGGTCGCAACGTTAAATTGAGATCTAAGAAACCGTGGCATTGTTTTTCTCCATCTCTCAATTGGAATTTTATATGAATGTTGATTTGATTACATAATTACAAAGCCACCGTAGAAAAGATGACAGAATTTTTTGTACCTCCCCTCCATTTCCGCTGCCGACGACGGTCAATCAAGCAACCATGAAAAGAAAATTGCAGTTGGATGAAAGTAAAAGCTCAGAGCCAGTTTTCCACAGGGCTGTAATTATTGTCCTTTGTCCCCGCAAAACTAGAAATCTGACAGTCACAAAACTCCAATTCGTGACTCTTTTATTTTTATCCTTTTCCATGTTTTGAAACCCAAAGAGCCGGTGGGCAGAACAAATTAAATTGCTTTTTAGAAACGATCATTATCTTCATCCAGAAATGTTAGGATTGTGATTTGGGTGATGTGCCACTCCATTTTTCGTCTTTTCAAGCATGTTCCAACGCCCTTTCAAGATAATATCACAGAGTGAAATGGCTCCACTACTAACCTCTTGTTGGTACAATTTCGATGTTTTTGTTTGAAAGAAATGGAAAAGATGCGTCGAGACGAGAGAGGCAGAAAACTATTTTGTCTCTAATCTGCCCACCAAAGCATGGCTAATGGAAAAGAAATGAGGGTCTTATGCAACCCACCACCAAATAAAATCAAATTACTTTTTACACTTTTAAACCAACGTGTCACTCATTTCGTATTCTGCAAGTGAAGAAGTTTTTGAACTTCGTGGAACTAATTCAACGCTACTTGGTTCAGGAGGATTGATTTGCAAGGTGTTAAAGCAGATAAAAAGTGACAGAATGAAGACGCATGCAAGCCTTTTTTCCTCTCCTGTCAGCTTAGCATGTTAATGTGGGCAGTAACAATGGAAAGAGCAAACGGATTTGCGGATTTCATTCTTTATGTCTTGCACATAACAATGAAAGATAGATACTTGGGCATGGATGATAAAGGGTCATAAGGAAAAAATGGTGCGTAATAATCCATCCGGCAGAATCGAAACAATGGGCAACCGCATAAGTGACTGTTAATGCAATAATCTTGCTAGCACAAGTTGCATGCAAATGTGTGCTTATCTTTCATGATACGATGATGACCACTCGACATGTCACGTGTCATTCCTTCCTATATCATTATTATGTTATCGTCTTACAAGATATTTATTTGCATAATGCAACTCACTTTTAATTTTTTAAAACGGACGAATTGTTTGTGCATTATTCAAATGAGAAGGATCTTGTGTGCAATCAAGCCATCTTTTTTTCTTTTCATAGCTGAATTACAATTTTTAGAAATCTTTTAATTCTTTTCGATGATACAAGTCATTCATTAACTCTGCCACGACCAACTCATCGTCCTTAATAGAGTTGTTTATGGAATGAGCACCTTCCTAGATGACAATTGCAATTCGTATAGACTATCTTTGATGAAAAGAAAACTCAAAAACTTATTTCTGAAAATTGCATGAAATGGTTTGAAGAATACTTATGAATCTTTTGGCCAACTGCTGGGGCAAAGTGATGCAATTCCTTTTCGATGATACATTTATATAAATCGACATGCATCACTCGCGCACAACGTTTTAGCAATTTGACTCTAGACAGAGTGAACAATGGCTTTAAAAACTATCTATTTTTATGCTTTGATTTGATGCTGTAACACAGCATGGCTCATTTGATGGGATTCTTTCTGTTGAGTCTTTCCATGCGTGGGTGACTACGATGTGTAATCTTCCCATCTTCCGACGAATCTTCAGTTTCACCACCATCAAGTGAATTGATTTACTTCTGTAACTAATTTTTCAAATGAAAATGTCTTAACTTACGTTTAAGAAGGTTCAGGTTCGGCATCTCTGTGTGAAGATTCCATACTTCCTCTTTAACGCCCCCACCGATTTGAATTGTGATCGTTGGTCATTTCATTTTATGATTATGGACGCACTTATTTCATAACTCCTCGAGCGTACGGAGGACACTAGAGTAATGTCTTCTTCAGGTTGTGAGGAAATAGTTTAGTATGGTAGATTGGAGTGCTGCAGAGCAGTGTTGATTCATTGGATCCAGTAGGACTTACTTCCTCTGCACAGATGAAATAATTTGAAAGAAATGTAGCTGTAGTGGGTTGCTGTCTAAATGATGTGACAAATCCATTAACAAACTTTCATTTTTCTTTGCAGGTTTTGTATTATCAGCAACTTGTGCATTACTGCGTCCTGAGATGTTCTCACAGCCAACAAAATGTGATGTCATCATTGGAATCAATCTAGAGACCTGTAGTCTTCAAATTGGCTAGACTATTCGATACAAAATGGGAAATTCAAATTCTTCTTCGCACCACCACCAAAAGCATCCCCACGCCCGCTACCCTCCTGGGTACCCACACGACTATCCAGGGGGATGGAGCCACTCTTTGGAAACCCCAGAGCAGAGAAACCGAATGAAGCGAGGATATTTTCCACCCAGAACATATATCGGTGTGGGACCCAACGGACACCTCCCTCAACCTCAGAAAGTGTTGCCTCAAGCCGTTGATCCAAACTTGTTGCTTAAAGCGACCTCAAATGGAGCCATATTGCAGAAAGGTGGAACCATTTCAGGAAGGAAGTTGTCAGAGTTGGAACTTGAGATTAGGAAAAGAAGCACGGCTTCCTGTCCAGCCAACAATCAGGGTGAAATTGACCCACATTTTGGGAATGGGCTAAGTTCTGGACGAAGTACGCCCAATCTCCTGATGCCCCGAATGGGTATATCTGCAGGTGAGTTCTCTTGTGCAATATTGTCACAGTTTATACATTAGTGCCTTATTTATCGCAATCAATTAGGTATTGGACCTACAAGTTCTAACTCCAGCCGAAGCAGAGACTACGGCTCTGAACCCGACCTTCGTGACATAGGAAAGCCATCTCCAAATGGAGGAGAGTTTGAAGATGTTCAAGACAGAGCCAATTCCCCTGTGCCCTTCACTCTCATCAGTGAGTCTCCTGCAAAGAAACAAATCCGATCCCGAAAGAAGAGCAAGGCTCCCCCACCTCCAATGCCCCACCACCACGAACCCATGATGATGCCATTTATCCCATACCAGTACCAACTGGAGCAAAATCCCCAACGGCAATTGTTGCTGACACCAGTACAAACCCCCTCTCCCACCACCTACCTCCCTGAGGAGAAGCTGAAGAGGTCTCGTCTGTTCAAAACAAAGGCGGAGACCAGGTCACCAATGAGGTCTCCCGCACCCTCACACGAGCTTATTAATATTAATGGGAAGATGATGCGAGGGGAAAGGGAGCGAACGTCCGCTCATTCCTTGTCTGCTACGGCCAGTCCCAGTAATCGCAACGGCGGTGGTAACTCGAGCGTCCCATCTTCTTCCAACCTCAACAAAAGTTCTATTGTTGCCTCTCATCCTTCATCGTCACACCCAATTGGTCGTGAACGTGAGAGTAAGGAGCTCATCCGAGGGAGTAAGAAACAAGAAATTACTTCAAAACCGACTCCGTTATCTCCACCCAAACCCAGTGAATCGAAGCATGGCAGCAGTAACAAGTCTGGGATGAACTCACGTGCAAATCATACTTCCGGTAACTTGCAAAAGCACCAGGCCCAGATGCAACCACCACCTCAATCTAAAATGAGCAATACTAATAACCACCCTCCTATTCATAACGTGCCAAAGGGAAGTAAGGACGCTGGGCAAAAGAAGACATTTTATTTTGGCATGGACATGGGAACTTTTAGACAACGACGAGACAGCAATGATGTTATCGAGACTTTGAACGCCATTTCAGAGTCTCCAAGTCCAAGTCATGACGGTAGAAACAGGAACGCGAGTCCCCTCCAACAAGCTCATGTTGCAGACTTGCACAAGGAAATAAGTCGTAGGAAAATGTTGCAAAAGATGGACTCGTCAGAGTTTCCCACGGCAAAGTCACCTTCAAGAGAGGAGACCAATGTGAACAACAACACAGGTTCTGGTCAGTCACGATCCAGCAGCAGGAATTCTGTATACAACAGTAACAACAATGCCAAGCAAAGTAATGGGGGTGGGAACCATCTCATGCAAATTAATGGACATGCAAATAATGTTTCTGGAGGAATGGCCAAGGCGAGTTTGCAAAAAATGAATAGCAGCAATAATAGGATGTCTGAGTCTGACTCTGATGGGATTCATCGACGCCAAGACTCTGGTTCCTTCGACATTAATGAGAAGCATGTTGGGAAAATGATGATGGGAAATGGACGGGGTGGACAAAATAAGATCCCAGGGGCAATACGAGAATCTTCGAGTGATTTGAGTAGCTCTGATTTAGACATGCCACTTGTCGTGACGAGGCCAACGCTTCCTCAAAAGAGACCAGAACTCCCAAGGTTTTCTCCCACTGCTGCGTGGAGAGCCATTGATTCACCTTCAAGAATCTCCAACACGTCCGGTCCAAGTTTTGAGATGGACTCTGGTGAAGAGTCGAGGTTGCACCGATTCACACGACCCTCTGCACCACCACGCATTTCAAATGAGAGGTCGGGGGACTCTGGAATCTCTGCCGGTGATGCGGGTAGCCCTGCCAATGTGACCACTTTGGTGGAAGAGGAAGAAGGGATCGTGCCATTGAATGATGATTCACTCCAAGCTCAGTCAAAGGCTACCAAAATGCTGGGAAAGGGGAAGAGGGGAAAGATGGTTAAGGGTGACTTTATTGGAGCAGATCGGATGATGAAATGCTGGACCCCGGAACAAGACTTGGACGAGAGTAGTTCCGACTTTGACCAAGATCATGATCCCATCCTCCCTCCCGTCCCACCCAAACCCAGCAAGTCTAAATTCAATCTCTTTGAAGGAAAGAGAACATCCGCAGTCGTGAGTGACTCTGACAGCAGGTACTTTAGTGGGCATGGGGCAGGTTTTCATTCAACCGACGAGCTTAGTACGGTGAGCACAAGGCGATTTCAAGGAAAACGTCCCTTCGTTGATAAAAACAAACGATTCAATCCCAATCATCATAACAATCAGAATGTGGTCAACAGCAGCAATGCTTATTCCCGTAATGGCAATAATTATCATTACAACAAAGCGTCTTCCTCTGCCCTGTCTCCCGGTCTGTTCGTTGGACTGGACACAAACTGGTTTCTCAGTCGGAGTGAGCCTAGCTCTCTCAATTTCATCGGAATAGACCATCATCAACAAGACTTTCGCAAGCCATTAGCCGTCCCAATTACAACCCCTTCGTCGTCGTCTGTCACGCAAAATAAAGGAGCCAATAAGCCGGCAAAGATGAGCAGCAAAGGTGGTAATAATAGGAGTGGTAGTGGCACTAATAATCATAACAAGGAAGTGATAGTAGGAAGCAGACTCAACAACCGGCAATTGAAGACCTCGCTTGAGGATGATGATGAATTCGAGTGTGAATTGCAGCTTGGGAGTGAAGAAGCCGATGAATCTTCTGATAATCACTTTACCCGAAACAAAAGAAACCCTAATAAACTTCCAAGCAGTGGTGGTGGTGGTGGTGGTGGAAAGCGATCCTCAGAGATTGGTTATGGTCCAAGTAACATGAACTTCCAAAGCAATGGTGCTGTTAAGCAGCAAACACGCGCTAACATGAGCAGCAGCAGCAATGCTCATCGACGTCGACAACTACAGCGCCACCAGTACTCCTCGTCCTCTGCAAGTTATGAGGATCAGGAGGAGGAGATCGAAGTTCGAGAGGAGGATGAGGAGGAAGAGGAAGAAGAGGAACTAATGAGGGATGATCTATTCGACTATTTGGATCAGTATGAGGAGGGGGAATTTGAGAGGGAGCAGGAACAAACGACAGGGAACAATCCTAAAGGGGCAGATGATGTGGATGGTGAAGTGGTTCCAAACCGCCCCTTCTCTCACCACATAATGTACCTCCCTTCCTACGACCCCAGGAAAGTGTACCAGGAAAAATCTGCTCAGAATTGGCGCAGAACCAGAAGTGTGGATCAATTGGACCATGAAGTCCCCTTGTTTAAAAGCCCATCATCACCCAAAGCTGGTAATAATGAACGTGTGCTTCAGATCCAAGTGGAGGGGCGAGACTACAAGGAGAAGCATCATGGTGACCGGAAGACTTCCGTGCCTTCATATTTCCCCTCGAACGGTGAACCTACAAATAAGAATGTGACCAATGTGACAATCACTTCCGTCCCACTCATCAGCCACGGTGAGACAAAGATGAGTGCGGATGAGGAGGAGAGGAGAGCCCTCAATAAAAAGAAGTTCAAGTTCCAATCGACTCTAAGAGTCCAGGAGAGGAGGAAGATGGAAGAGGAATTGTCCCGTGATGCAAGGCAAAAGGAGGACGAACGACTTCGAGAAATAGAAGAAATGAAAAGGGTCGAAGAAGCCTTTCAAAAGAAACGTAAAGGAATTATAGACGAAGGGGAACCCTCTCCTAGACCAGAGATAAGCAGCAAACCCTTCTTTTCACAAAGTCAATCAAAACCCAGTATCCCTCCACCCCCTGCATCACCTCCCATAATAGTGGGGAAGGAAAAGAAGTTTGCTCGCTCTCCCAAACCAATGTCCAATGGGAATATGGGCAAGGGGCAGCAGGAGTGTAGTCGAATGATGTCCCAAAGGCAGGAGCCAGAAGGTAACATTGATCAATCAGAGTTTCATTGTGACACTGACTTATGATGCTTTACAAATCCAGGGGCTCCAGCTTCGGTGACAGTGAGTTCCGCATGCACTTCCTCAGCTTCCTCTGATTTGAGGCGAGAGTTGATTACAGCGTCGAAAAAGAGGAGTGCAAATCCTCAGCCCCACACCCAAGAGTTGTCCGAGTACAGGCAGGAGAGGGAGAGACGTCAGTATTGTGACTACAGACGGGCCCCGAGAAACCATTCTGTCAGTCCTGCAAGGTAGCCAAAGCCAAAAAAAAATATCACACATTTGCTCAAAAATATAGTAACCCTTCATAAATTGGACGCTCTGATGTCACTTTGCCCCGGACTTGCTAGAGTACATAGATTGCAAAAAGTGATTCTGCAAACCTCTCCAAGTTTTGCGGATGTTAACTGACTGCATGTTACGAAATACAAGTTTAATTGTTTATTTTTTATGTAATTTTATGGAAGTGCAAAAGTATGACTCGAGTGACTTGTGACAAAAATGACTGACATGTGTGAAAGATGGAGCAGGGAAGGTCAAAAGACATGCTCAACTTACTTCTTTAAATCAAGTGGAAAACGTGCAAAATATTGGGTATCATCAGCCATGCAATTTAATTTATGAGGTTATTAACTCTTAGTTTTGTGTTTTCTTGATAGTGGTATTCCGTAATAATTCTTTATGTTTTTAATACAAGTTTTAATTGCCGTTTTTATTACGTTGATGACATTTATTAGAGAAGGGAGCAAGTGTGCAGGTAATTACTGCCATGTAAAGACTTACAATTTTGGCCATAATTGCATTGCCAGTTCGTAGTTTAACATATTTTGCTAGTGGCCACACACAAGTTCAAAAACATGTTCCGAATGGCATGGGAGAAGTACGTGGTAAACGAATTATGATACTGAGGTTAAAGCAGTAACTTAAAGACGTCTTAATCGCCGTGTAAATGTTAAAGAAAAAAGTTTGTCAATTGCCAAATGCTATAACATATCCTTCTGCAGTAGTTTATGGTTGTGAAAAAAAACGTGGTTTTGGCTGCATGGACACATTTCATTTTCTTTTATTTCCTTCGAACAAGTTCAGAAAGAAGTGATGATTTACCTGTGGTTGCTCAAATCAACAGCTTTAATGACATTTTAAGATAAATGATGTAGTTGGACATTGTACATCTTGCGGCGGTACACTGGATGATATTTTGTTACATACCAAGATCAAGACCTCTGCAATTAATTACGTGGACTCCTAACACGACGCTTTTCTTGAAACCCAAGAAGGTACCCAACTAAGGAAGATAGAGAGTTTGGTTTTAAGTTTAATGTGACAAGACAAGATAAACTATTTAACCCTGTGACATTTATAACCGACCAAACAAAGAAATTCAAGAAGACCTATTGCATAAATTGTCGAATCAAAATCTTCTAACCTGTTTTCCCGGAAGAAACGATGAACAAATTACAAATTGTTTGCACAAAAGGAAGTTAAGTGTGTAGGTCGAACTTTCTTTTACCTTAGCAAAAACGGTTAAGTTATTCTGGGAGCCAAGTTGACAGAAGAGAGAGATGGGGATATGTGAAATTAAAATGCAGATTGCTACATTCCCTCCTACTGTGAATTAAAATGGAAGAAATTAAATGTAATTGTCAGATCAATCAGGTTAACATGTTGTAGGAATATAGTTTGTTTTGTAGCGTTATAAGCAATAACAAAAATATGCAACAATGTGAACAGCCTCTCCTCCCGAAAGAAGGAACAGTGGAACATTTCTCAATTAGCTCTGACTGATTTAAGAGACATGTGGATCCATGTCCAAGGGTGCTCCGCATAGCAATTAGATGGTGCGAAGGTGTGATGCAAAAATGCTAATTGGACTAGAGCACAACAACCAAACGAGTTGTTGTTGCTCATCATCATCATCCCTGGTGTAGCTTGACAATGAAGAAGAAGAGTGTGGACTATAAGGGCTGGATGTGGACGACAGGACGACAACTACTATACGGGACAAGACGAGACGAGTATTAATTATTGCACCTGACATTGGACATGTGCTTGACTGTTTCCAATCAAGAAGTAATTTATTTCCCCCTGTGTCTATAGGTGTGCCACATTATTCATTAAACAGGGTTTGACACTGTTGAATTATACTCACTTC
>JAQIWU010000416.1:0-26784 GCA_034696445.1 Isotomiella minor
GCTAGCATTGTTACTTTGCATGAAAACCGCATTCCTCTTCTGAGTCCCCATTAAAATTAAGTTGTGATATACAAGACAGCTTTCAATTAAGAAGAATGAAGACCCTTTGCTATGCCTTGTCGTCCTTTGAATGAGGTGAAGAATGCAATAATCTCAGGCAGTGCTAATAATTTGAGTAGAAGGCTTTTCTTAATGAGAAACTAACAAACCATGAAATTGGCAGGTTGTTAATGAACGATGATGATTGACATTTATTCGGACTGACGAGAGAGAGGGAATTCAATTCAATGAGAAACAGTTTGATTTGTCCATCCATTATTTATTGCATTGCTACATTACAAACTTTTTAACTTATCAATTTATCCCTGTCATTCATCCTCATTCATTCCTTCATTGATCTGATGACAATACAACGTCATCGTTAATGTACCACCACCTACATTGCCTTTTAACTTGCGTCATCTTTAACAAGGCATCTCTTTTGTGCAGTTTGGTGATTATCTTTATTGCGTTGCATCAAATCGAATCAAAGTAAAGTATCAATTAAACTTTCTGCACAATTAACTACATTGCATTTTTGATTGATGGCTAAATTGACAAAATTCTAGAGGATTTGGATGCTTTTAAGTGTGAAAAAAGCATGTATTTTGCAAATAAGTCAAGATAGAAATGAAATGTCGCAACTATTTGTTTCCTGTCTTTTATTTCCCTTACATTTTTTGTGAAAACTTGTAAAGATCGATGACTTCAGTCAGTGTGTGAATGCCTACACACCACCACTCTTCTTTAATTTAAATGCAAACAAATACAAATGTGTAGCGCACGCCTCATGCCAATAATATTGTAATTTATTGACTCAATAGCCAAAGTGCAATGCTTTCTTTTTCATGAGCATGAGAAAAATGGTTTATACTCACGATCGAGAGAGAAGTTCCCCATCAATTTATTTAACATTATTAGGGAAAACGGAAACGATTGGCATGTTTCGCCATTGTGTTGTCTATTCTTTGTCTAACAATGTGCTGATTGATCTCAGGTTTAAATTGCAATCAACACGACAAAAGTTGAGCTGTTCCGCATACTAAACTAATTAACGTGCTTTAAAATACACAAACTAATTTAATTAGTTTTAGACCCCTCGTCTCCTTTCTTCTTTTTTATGGCTAAAATATTTAGACCGTGTGGGGTCGTGATTTACAATTGCGGATGGACGCTGTAGGAGATTTTATATTTTATCCACCTCGGTTTTATAAGGAAAGGATCTTTTGATCAATTTATTTGCTTTCCATTTTTGATTAGAAATTAAATCATGACCGATCAACTATGAATGCAGAAAAGGGGCAATAATGAAGGAGCGTTGGTGCATAAAGGGATCATAATTTGTCGCAAATTAAAATCGAAATTAGTGCAGAGATAGAAATCGGAAGTCATGCTGCAGGGTTTAATTAGGAGGATATTCATCCATTTTTCTATTCGCTTCACTGAATAAATATCCGAAAGATCTACACTTTTATAAATGAAAGTTTGCCAAAAATATTTTGTGTTTTGTCACCCCCTGTCTTGATATATGCACCTGTATCAACGATCATGAACAGGTCGGTCGATAAAACTTACTTAGCTGATTGTAGTCAAATTTTTGACGGCTGAAGCACAAGTTTCTCTTTTTCCGTACTTTGCATTTTTTCAACAAGTTTCTAGCTTTTAAACATGTCGGAAAAAGTTGCCCATTGAGGATTATGTCTTCTAAATAGCTGTAATTGTGGCGATTTATCATTTTATGTCATCCATTATTGCAAGCTCACATAGGCCGCCGCAATGTTAATCTGAAAGCTGTTGTAAATTATATCATTTGCACATGACAATCCTTATATTCTTGCAGTTTACTTTTTTTCTGGAAAGTTTCGTGGGAATAATGGGAATAAATAACGCAAGTCAAAGAAGGTTTTTTGCGTAATCTTCCTTGTTCAAAAACACAAACATTCTTGCTTATATGCTTTCAGAACTTATTATCCTCACTTCATCCAGAATTATGGCATGGATAAATATCAGAAATTCATGTGAGAGAGACGCTAGGATTTTTGAGAAAGTTGCCCCTACAATTATGCGCAATAAAATTTGGCGTTTAATAGACAGTCGTTTGAGAGTCATGTGCAGATTGTTGTAATTACGAATCTACGAAAGTTACATCTCGTGTAAAAGACAAACAATGAATTTGAAAAAATACGCATCTTTTTTCATGAAATGATGTCTGCCGTCTTGGCATTTTGAGGAAATAGGAAAAGCATAATAGAAAAGAGCAATTCTGTTTCTGTCCATTTTGCAAGCAATGGAATGCTACAAACCATTCAAGCTATTGCAGACAACAAAATTCTAAAATTCATGATTTTTAGACTGATTTAGTGTTTGTCAGATTATTTGGTTTGGCTATTAGCAATTAGAGAAAGTGAACAACAGGAATTACGGTGCGAAGTAGGTGTGGCATCATCCCACCCCTTTTACTCCATTTATTTGTAGGCGAAGAATTTCAAATTCTATCTCGACTTCCTCGTCCCAAATGACTATTTTGGGATTTTAGTCTTCACCAAATACCAACTAACCTACGGCACAGTTATTCATTTTTTGCAATTTATTACCGTTTTTCGCCTTCCTTTGCCCACCACTACTACAACTAATTAACTCTAAAAACTGGGAGGTTATGTGCTAAATGAACTTTCTGACGCCATAAAGTTATTTTCGAGTTAAACGCGTCAGTTCTTTGTGCATGCTTGGCTCATAAATACAATATTGATTAAATTATCGGCCAATATATCTTTTGATCTCTGCAAATTCCACTGATTTATCTTCCACCGACCCACTGCCGGTTAATGCGCAGATATATAGAAGAATAATAATCTGTCACTTTTCCAATTTACTTAATTAGACTTAGCACTCTGGTCGGTTTATCATGCACATAGATTTTGAAAGGTCCGCAATCATAAAGAGAGGAATCTTTAGAGGCAATCACTTATGTTGTCCCAGTTTTTGGCCTATATTCATTGATTCACTAGTGTTTTGAGTCGGAGATAAAAAGAAAATGCTGTGCTTGATATTCGATCGATTGATTTTCAATTGTGCCTATATGAATCGGCAATTGGCATGCACAGCGAAGTGAAGATTATTGTACTAGATAGTAATTATTATAAATCATGCCTTACAGCCCTCATATCCATCATTCTAAAAAACTACCGCATGCGAACTTTGGCGTCGTGACTCACTTCTTTTCATATCTTTCTGAGGCCTAGATTATAGACACCACTGCCTTAATTTTAATCTTGCGTTGAATGTGATCAGAAATGAATTATAAATCAAAATCTGTGATCAGAGAAAGTCCACTTTAACAGTATTTATAATCCAACAAATTAAAAAAATCATACACATCAAACCAAAACCTGTGAATAAGAAACAAATTGTAGACACGTTGAAAAAAGCGAGTCATGCCGAAGAAATCGTTATACTACTTTGCTTTGTTTTGTTTGTTCCACATTTTAATAACTTTCCTTGATTATTATGAATAACAACTGACCAAAAAGCAATCAATCAATTTTAGGCCATGAGGAGATGAGGCGAGGTGACGTCCAACTGGGTGTAGTATGGTTTTGTTGTTGTACATGGCTGTAGGCAACGTCAAAATGAAGAAAAAGAAAGCAGCTTAACCTACTACATTTTTACAAGTACTTTATACTTTACTTTGATTGGAGTGGATGGGATAGAACTTGTGTGATTTCATGGGAAATGATAATTGAAATTGATAATGTTCTTCATTATAAAAAATTGCAACTACCTGTCTGTCTCAATACCGTTTTTTGCAAAGCAATAATTCTTGAGATGAAGAAATATTATTGATTTCAACAAGAACCTGAATGCGGCTTAAAATTTTACAAGTGCTTGGGCCATGTTGAGTGTACTATAATTGTCTAGTGATGTGTCACAATTATTGCTCTATAAATAAATATAAATGCCACGGTATTTCAGTTACAACGTAGACAAATTGTCGAATTGAAAAATAAAGCATGTACACAACAAAATCACGCCATTGAACGATTGCCTTTTTCCAAATCATGTCATGTTTTTACGGTCGATTAAACGATCTTGTCGTGTTTCAAAGCTTCCCTAAAAATAAAAATCAATAAGTCCCCATTGAAGGACAAGCAAATCAACCGTAAAGTTTTTGTTGATCTGAAATCTCTACAATTTGTAAAATCTCTACAAATTGAGGAACAAAGGGAAGGAATACTTTCTTCTGACTACAGCATTTTCTTCTGTCAATTAGTGTTCATCCATCTTGTCAACTGAAGATTTTTATTTGTTAACTGGGGACAACGGTCGGTCGAAAATTATTGTCCCAGAGGCTTGTTTGTACAAAGGTGAAAAGTAGGTGACAGTTTAATGAGGAAAGGACCGTCAATTCATGCTTGGACATTACTTTCTTTTAGGCAAGCACCACGCGCCACTATGTCATTAATTAGTTACAAGTTATTACTATAATTATGCAGGATTTACGAAGAAGTATAGTAATTTAATAAGACGAATCTGAAATTAGGTTTGTTCGACACAATAAAAAAAGGCACAGCATATTAAAATTAAAAAATGTCAAAGGAAGGCTTTTTTGGCTTGAGGCTTGGCTTTTTTGAGGTTTTATTTGTATCTTCTTCTTCATCCTTCCAATGACAAATGAATGAATGAGGGAAATATCTTTTTCATCGCATCTTCTGATTATTAACGTTGAATTAAATGACATTGTGGGTTGTTATCATCATCGTCATTCTGTTCAACACAAATAAATTATAACGGGACTCGTGTTAAGATTGTACAACTTCATCCATTCATTTATTTAGTCATAATTTGTACCATTCTTCTCTTCTCACCCCCTTCAGTTAGTTTAGTTTGGTGTATTGAGTGCCATCGCCATCATCTCAATCCCAATTTTAATTCTTAAAAAATTCCTCCCACTGTACTCTGTACAAAGCAAAGCCGCGAATCGAATCACTGAACCAGGCTTGTCTGACATGGTTTTCTTCTTCTTTGCAAAAAGAGAAAGAAGAAAAATGACTACAGAAACAAGGTGACAACTTTTTGCACAAAAGAAAGGTGTACAAAAGACTTTACAAATTCAGAGGCATGCATGCATGTGGGTTTCCTTGTAATTGAGTGTCTCCCTTCATTCATTGACTCTGCAACATATTTAATAATTATGTCAATTAACAAGTAATCAGTAAGCAAAGTAAGGCGATAGGAGGAAAGGAAGGTTGGTTTGTGGGCTGAAGGATGATGGTATACAAAGAAGAAGATGTGAAAAGGAAAACAAATAATAAATGATGAAGATGACAGATTAGTTCTTTTGATGTGTCATTTCATTTCATGACCAAGTAACCTCAACCTCGCGGGGTAATACCATAATTAATGAAAAGCAGTTCTGATCGGTCGAAACTTAACGTTGTTGTTTAGTTGAATTGTAAGGATCTTGCAAATTTCTGAGAGCTAAAACAAAAAACGGAGATTAAACTGAGACAAGTCTTACGTCAAGACGTAAAAAAGAAGTTCTGAGGTTGAATGTCCTTTAGTGTTCAGTGGTTGTGAAGGCATAAGACATGACATGACAAAAATTTTCCTGCAAAAAGACTTGAAAACCGTCTTCTTTTTGAAGATTTGCTTTTTATGCGCAAAAATACGCTACTTGTCTTGACTTGTGCCTTTCACGTGCGTCTTGTGTAAAGCTCTTCATTCTAAAATCCTCTTCAGAAAATAATGACCTGACGCAACAGTAGTGCACATTAGAGCGTAATATGTTGAGAAATTTTGTAACATTAAAATTGTTTTAATGGCTGGCTGAGAACTTTTGCTTGTCTTTTCCTACATCCACCGCAAAAAGTAAAGTAAAGCATCAAAGTGCCCTTGATTCTGCTGCTACCGAGATGATGAGCCGCAAGTCAAATGATCTTTTCTACTTAAAATGTTAAAACTATTCATTCGTTTCTCTGTCAAGCCAGCAGGAAGCTTGAAAAAAATGAGGTTCACCCGATAATGACGAATGATATCATTGCATGATTTGCAAGTACTATAATAAAAAGTCTCGCCACCTTTTCCTTATTGAGATTGACTGACACAATAGAAACTATAAACTAAGTAGGCGGATTGGATTAGATTTTACCAAATAAAATGCTTGATTTCTTGGTACTGATTTCCATTCTTGAGAAAAGTTAAGACAGGCTTCACGAAGATAACAATAATGACTATAGTAGAACATCGTCGTCAGGATCAGATTTGATTTGAGGCGTGAGTTGATGTCAAATGTCAATAGTACAGTAGGCAGGGAGTATGACATGAAAGGAGAAAAGAGAAGAAAAGGTAGGCCGTGAAGTGATGCTGCACTTTTTTATTTTAATTTTTTCTGCTTTGATTTTGGGAGCTCGAAGAAGTGAATTCATGAATATAGCTTTTTTGTCTGCTAACTTCTTCTGTCATAGGGGTTGTAAACGAGAACTAGGTATCGTTATAATTACGTGTATAACAACTGCAAGAGGTTACCTGCGAAAAGTGAAAAAAAAATGCAAAAACGTGAGCACGACTTGAACTCAAGCGTTCACCCTGAAATATGTACTGCGCCTGTAATTATCATCATTATATGATTCGAAAACTTTTTAGGTAGGGACAGGTGTCCCCATTACTTTTTTCCTACTTTGCCTGCCACCAATTAATTACCTAAAGCCTTTCTATTTTTTTCAGGACAAATTCGCCATCAGCATCAACAGCGGGGGCAACATGACATACTCCACAAGGCCTGGGGAGTTTCCCTCCGTCATCTCGCGTCACAGTGTGGCGGATGGACGGTGGCACTCGATTTCCTTCAACGGTGCTGTAATATCCCTTGATGATGCTCACGACCACTTGGATCCGACTTATAGAGAGGAACCTGTCATCCCAGCCGTCCATTGGGATACTAATTCCAGCTCTGAGAATGGAACTAGTAGTGATGATATGATGGGACACAATCACTTTGAAAATCAAATGCTCCAATTCTTCGACGGCTTTGTGGGGTGCATAAGGGTCCTCGCCCCAGACAACAATGGGGTAGGGACTGGGAAGACGAAGGTTCAAAGCTATGATGAGAATTATTATCCGGAATCCGAACATCAGATAGGCTTGCTTCACGACTTGTTCCAATTGCGAACCCCCTTCGCACCATGCAACGACACGGACGTAGACCTGACCTCAATCCACTCCTGCTTCAATCCCGAGTCTTTCCTCCTCTGCAGCAAGTGTGTGAATGGAGGGACTTGTCGACCGGACCCTACAACCGATAATCCAATGAACAACCAGTGTGAGTGTCCCCCAAACACGGAGGAGATCGAGTATTCTGGAAAGTACTGTGAGTTTCCCCCTCCTGTTCCGGGCTCTGGTTTTGGACCTGCGATGGGGCCTGGGGATGGTTTCTTCGGACACGGTCATGAGGGTCAGTATTCGTCAGAAAGTGAGCCTGACGATTTTGAAGATGGAGTAGGAAGTGGAGGACTCCCCATCCTCTCATCCCCATCCAACCTCGACTCAATCTCATCCTCTTCTGCAAACGGAAGTGAATTTATCACACGAGACAGTTCTTCTTTGGGAGGGGGGATTGGAAGGCATGCAAACATGCAGCTTTCTCCAAATGATAACATTGTCACCATCAGTACCACAACCACGACGGAACCACCTCCGGTTGAGATCCCCTTCGCCTGGCATTCATCTGGAGGGGAGGACTGTCCTTGTCACAATGGCGGACGTTGTACACCAAGTACCACAACTCAGGATCAGTACTTTTGTAACTGTTCGCACAACCGTTTGACCGGAAAGCCGGCTTGGACTGGGCAGTACTGTGATACCGATGTGGAAGAGTGTCTCAAGTATCCCCATATTTGCAACAATGGCGTCTGCTTTAATAACAATGGGGGTTTTGGTTGCTTCTGTACGCCAGGATGGGTAAGAATTAATTGACCACTCGTGCCTAGAATCATTTCCTCACGCTTATCTTTTTTTCAGACTGGAAAACGTTGCGACAAGAATTTCGACGACTGCCTCGTTAAGCCCTGTAAAAACAACGGAACGTGTCACGACCTCATCGATGAATACCGCTGCGAGTGTCAACCAGGGTTCACCGGAGTAGACTGTGAAGTAGAGATAAATGAATGTGATTGCAACCCTTGTCAAAACGACGGACTGTGTACAGATAAGCTCAACGACTACGAATGTGAGTGCCAGCCAGGGTTTGAGGGCAAGTCTTGCGAAACGGACATCAACGAATGCGACCCCAAGCCCTGTCTCAACGGCGGAAAGTGTCAGGACAAAGTCAACGGCTTCGTGTGCGACTGCCTCGACACTGGCTTTGTGGGAGAGACGTGCCAAATCAACGTGGATGACTGTCGACCAGACTCCTGTAAGCATAACGGAACGTGTGAGGATCTGGTCAAAGGCTATAACTGCAAGTGCCATGCCGGCTTTTCTGGGAATGACTGCGAGATTGACGAGGATGAGTGCGACCCGAGTCTATCTCCTTGCTTGAATGGAGGGCAGTGTTTCCAAAGGTCGAATCAGTCTTTATATGAGTCTCACGTAGATCAAGGGATCCGAACCTTGTTGCCTGAGCACTTCTCCTATGAGACGGCTTCGGGGTATGTGTGCCTCTGTAATCCTGGCTTTGATGGACGATCTTGTGAGAACAACATTGACGAGTGCGCCCTCCAAGCCAGCCCTTGTGGAAAGAATGGGAATTGTAAGGATGAGATCAACTCCTTCAGGTGCGAATGTCATGCGGGATTCACGGGAGAGCGGTGTGAGATTGACATTAACGAGTGTGACAGCAGTCCGTGTGCCAAGGGAGATTGTTACGACAGGTACTTTACTTTTGCTTGAGATATTCTTTTAGATACAGAACTAACAATTGAAATTCTCACAGAGTTGCGGATTACGAGTGTAAATGCCCTGACGGATATGGAGCCAAAAACTGTGGGGTGTTGTTGACAGGTTGTGTGAGGGATCCTTGCAACAAAGTGGGATTTGCAAAATGCTTAGCCTTCTATGACGAAGCGACGAATAATCACACTTTTGAGGTACGCATAGGGTAGACACCTTTTCGGGGTTGTAACAATAACTTAATTATGTATACTTTCTACAGTGTGAATGCAAGGAAGGTTGGACTGGTCGCACTTGTTCCCTCCAAACAGTCATGTCCTTCAACGGCTCCGGGCCTGTTGAGGTCACGGCGAACGACCGTCATTACGACAATGGAAACTACGAACTCCACTTCAAGTTCCGTACAACCCTTCCCGACGTCCTCCTCGTCGTGGGGTCCGGCTTCACTTACTTCTATCTCACCCTGGCCGGGGGTAAGCTGAACCTCCAATCCTCTCTCCTGAACAGCCTTGAAGGGATTTCAGTCGGACAGAATCTCAGCAACTCTGAGCTTCACAAAGTGTGGATTTCAGTGAATGCAACCCACATCGCGCTGGCTGCGGACAGTCAGCAAACATTCTACCCAATCCAAGCTCCGGAAGATGTGCCCACGGGGTTCAATGTGACCTACATCGGAGGAGGGCGGACCAACGCCTTCGTCAACAATCCGACCAAGACAGCTTTCAAAAGCCAATTCATCGGCTGCATGCAAGACATCATTCTCAACGGAGAGAAGGAACTCGTCATCCCAGAGTACCTCAACTCTTCAACCATTGAAGTAGGCTGTAAGAGGACGGACCAGTGTCGACCCAACCCCTGTCAGAACAAAGGGAACTGTACCGACCTGTGGCAAAATTTCACGTGCAAATGTCTCCGACCTTACTTGGGAGAGAGGTGTCAACATGAGTATATCGCTGCCACATTCCAACACGAGTCCCAAAATGACTCTCTCGCCTGGGTCGAGATTCCGTCAGAGATCAGCAACAAGTTCATATCCACCTTTGACATTTCCATGTTCGTCCGAACGAGGAAGCGGAATGGAACCATTTTCGTGCTGGGAAATTACAACGGGGCGAATTACACGGTCTACCTGGAAGCCGAGGTGGGGGAGGTTGGGAACTTGGTCGTTCATGCGAAATGGTTCGACTCAATGGAGGACGGAGGAAACTCTAAGGTTGAGGTGTATGCTGTGGATGGACTCCAAATCACCGATGGCTACCCCCACCTCCTCTCCATTCAGAGGGAGAAGGGGCTCGTTAAGATCAGCGTGAATGGAACGGAACATTTCCGCAAAAGTGTGGGGAATAAGATCAGTTTCAACCCCACCCGACTCTACCTCGGGGGAAAGCCTGTATTTGGTCCTCTGGAAATTGGAAGTGAAGCAGCGGAGGGGGTGCCAAGAGTCAGACGAGGCTTGGATGGCGAGACTACTGCCAACGGAGGAGGGGAGCAGTTGACCGAAGAGGTGGAAGACCCCTTTGACGAAGACTCGTCAACTTCCACGCACGACACAATCATACCCCTATCTTCAAATACCAACCTCACCTACATCCCTCAACAGCCACAGCTCATTGTCGACAATGTCGTGTCCCCTGTGAATGGGACGCTTCGAAACAGTATCGTCCCTCTGCAAGCCTCTCTTGAGGAGAGTCTGGACAATAGTGAAACCCTCGAAACGGAGGAATACACAGAAGTTCATCCATCCCTCATGGTAGCCAATCCCTTCAAAGGCGTCATTCAAGATGTCCGAGTCAACTTTTCCTCTAACGAAGTCATCCCTATGAGCATCATTGGCCACTCTCACCTTTCACAACTGCACGCCAAGACGCAGAACCACTACGTTGTAGAATTCTACCCACTCATGATCAACTCCACCTACGCGATGGGGGAACCCTTGGGTCTCGTGGAGAAACAAAACATCATCAACGGGACAGTGTCCGACGACGCTTGTAAAGTGAATCAATGCCTCAACGGAGGGGAATGTGAGACGACGTGGAACGACTTTGTCTGCAACTGCACGGAGGAGTTTGACGGGGCGCTTTGTGAGCACAAGCTACCCTGTGCTATTATGACATGCCCAGGGAACAGTCGCTGTCGAAACATTGGCTGGACTGGTTTTGAATGTTTGGCCGAGGCAGCGTTCAAGGGAAGGCCTGGAGAGAGTCCACACTATCAACTCGTCTCAAACGAAATTGAAAACGTGACTTTGGGGGACATCGCCTTCAGTTTCAGGACAAAGTCGACTGGAAGCATCCTCTACATTGCCAACGGGACGAATTCCCTCCGTATTGCTCTTGAGTCTGAATCTTTGGATGCGCAAAACCATTCTGTGGATGGGATTTCATTTTACATCGACGGAGTTAAGCATGCTTCGAAGGGAAAGAACTGGTTTGACGGACGCTGGCACAGTGTCTCCACAAAGATTGTGTTGGCAGAGAAGGACTCTTTGAGAATGAGACTGATGGTGGATGGGAAAGAGTACAAGGTCCTCCCTCCCATCGAACTGAGTCAAACTGCCATTCTGGAATTCGTGAACGACCTCGTTAAAAGTCCCAACGTGGACATTGTGGTTGGGAGCAACGTGGAACAACGGGATAGGTACCACATGGATCATCCTGCCATTGCTGAGAATGCCGTGGGACATCCTGAAGACGCTCACGTGGCATTCTATCGAGGTTGTTTGAATGACGTGAGACTTGGACCATTTACCCTACCCTTTGTGACTACAAGCGAACTCCTGGCTTTGAACCCGGAAAATTCCACCCTCTCAAGACACACTGCTCCCACGGCCTTCTACATCGTGGAGTCCAGCCTCCCCAAGACACTTCGGTTGGGATGTGTGGTTTGCTATGATGACGAGTGCCGACACGACGGGTATTGTGACACTCCGGAGGAGTCCTTTGACTGCACTTGCAGGGACGGATTCGAGGGGCAGTTTTGTCAAGTGGACATTGACGAGTGTGACCGACACGATTGCCAACATGGAGCCACGTGTGTGGACGGAATTGCGAACTATACGTGTAACTGTGCTCCGGGATTCACGGGCTGGAGGTTTGTCTTTAGTCAATTTTATTTTGAAAATGGTCTCATGTGTTTTATGTTGTAGGTGTGACGAGGACATTGACGAATGTGCTCTTGAGCCTTGTAAAAACGGAGGGACTTGCCACGACATGATAGCCTCCTACTCTTGCTCATGTACGGATGAGTACTTGGGACACAACTGTGAAAAGCGAAAGAGATCGTCTTGTAAGGACGACCCTTGTGAGAATGGAGCGACGTGCTACGATAGGAAGCCGCACTACTCAACCGATGTCACGTTCGAGTGCAAGTGTGCCCCTGGTACGTTCTTTCCAAATGTGCCAGGAAAATAGTAACCAATCTTAATCTTACAGGGTTCGAAGGAGACACTTGCTCAATAGAGATAGACTACTGCAAAAACATTTACTGCATGAATGGAGGGACGTGTCTCAACAAGCCCCACGGACTTGGCTACGAGTGCATGTGCGTCCTTGGCTTTGATGGTCCCTTGTGCGAGGTGAACATCAATGACTGTTCCCCCAACCCGTGCAGCCACAACGGTACCTGTGAGGACTTGGTCAACGGTTTCCAGTGCCATTGTGAAGGAACGGGATATGACGGTATGTAGATGATACTAAGTTTTACGTTGTGACTTCAATGGTCTTATCTCTCTTTAGGTCAACGATGTGAGGAGGACATTAACGAGTGCATTCAATACCAAAGGGTGTGTCCGAGGGCGCAGGAATGTCGCAATTTGGATGGAAGCTACGACTGCTTCTGTCAAGACGAGTACATGTGCGGGGACAACTGCAACATTGTAAACCCTTGCTACAACCAGACCTGCTACAATGGAGGCGAGTGTCGTTCCGTCTGCCACTCTGACGACGATACCGAATGGATCTGTGACTGTAAGGATAATTATGAAGGAAAGTTGTGTCAACTCCTGGTCATGGCCCCTCCCGGTCATTCCTTCGACATCCTTCTCATCATCATCCCCATCATCGCTGCATTCCTCATCGCGGCCACGATTGGGGTCGTCATCCTCGTGAGGATGGCCCGACGAAAGAGAGCGACCCGAGGGGTCTACTCCCCGTCTCAACAAGAATATTGCAATCCAAGGGTGGAGTTAGACAATGTCATGAAACCTCCGCCGGAAGAGAGACTAATTTAATTTTTAATCTAGCATAGACTTTTTATATATAGCCAAAGGACAATAATAAGCCCCGGAATAATAGGTATACAACCAAAGCTTTAACTAATTATATATTTTTGGAAGTAAAGGCGCACATAATGTACTGATAAGTATAGAATGGCCAGAAAGAATACAGCACATATCAATCATCCTTTGTAATTTGTGTATACAACTTAATTAGTTTGGTTGCATTTATTAACCCCATTTACATTTTAGACTACTTATGAAGTAATCTCATTTCATGCTAGCTGTGACTGCGCACAATTGTTTTAAAGTACTCATATACCTACATACTTTCGGTTGAGTAATTAACGCCTAACACTGCTAATAGCCAATTAGTAAGCACTCCATTTTCCTTGAGTGCATTTTGTTACATAATGTATTTACTGTCCAGTATTTTCAGTTGTACAGTTCAATTCAGTTGTAATTTTTGTAACTTTTTATTATATTTATTTACAAATTGTGTAAGTATTCGAATCGTGTCTTTGTATAAATTGATAGCATGCCAAGTGCCATATACTTGACTATAGATAACTGAAAATGCCTTTTAACTATAGGATTTTAATCAATGTATTTTGCAAGGATGGACGACGAAGGTTCATATAAAACTGACACCCGCAGACTTTTACTTTTAAGTATGTCAAGAAACGTTATTAGATTTTAAGCGATAGTTAATAAATAATGGCAATGTAATATTTTAATAAACGAATACATTACATATATATTGACACGACATTTGCATTGACATTGGTAGTGTAGGGTAAAAAGTTTAATTACTTCCAAAAAAACCTCATTTGTATTGTACCGCATTGTCATTCGAGCGTATGGTGTCACACATGAAGGCCCAGTTAGGCAGGTGGAAGTCTTCCCTCGTCGAACCAGAAGAGTCAGGGATGGTGCACCTATTCTCCACAAAACTGACATTCGTTACTCTATACCGGTCAATGATGTCTTCAATGTATCTGGCGTTTGTCTGAGTCAGACTTTGGCCTGTGACCTCTAATCTCTTCAGTTGTGGGAGCTTCCAACACATGTCAATCATTTCAAGGGTCCGCGTGCATTCCTCGAAAAGTGGCGTCTCTTCTTCTTCTTCTGATCGGACGAAACGAAGGACTCTCACGTCGCCCCAGTACACCTCACAGGCTGTTTGATTCAGTCCTGGTTGTCTATAAAGGGATTTACACAATTCAGCACTGCTCTCCAGCGTCAGTTCTTCGATGTATGGGAGTAGGTCCTCGAGGATGTTGATGTCTTCGGAAGTTATGTGGCCGGACAACCTGAGGTTGGTGATTACATTGCTTTCTCCTGTAACCCTGTCTTGAAAGTCGGGATCGGAGAGGATTTGAACCTCAGGGAACTTCACTCCGAAATATTCCGCAGTGATTGGGATGTACTGAGCGTTGGGAACGTAGTTTATAATCCTGTCGACGTCTTTTACCTCTAAGAATCCATTCATACGGAAGTAGCGAACCCCTCCCCCACATTTCTTCAACCAAGGATCCACAGCCGTCACTTTCGTCCCATCGTCTACGTACACAACAAGGGCAAATGAAGGCTCTGCTGGGCAGGGCGGAGAATGTGGCAGCAGGGCAGCAAAGGACGTTGTTGATATTTCGTACAACGGAACATCTTCCGGGATGACATAAGTCGTCCTCCAACTGGAGTTCCGGGTGTGAAGTGGGTCAACTCCATCATTCTGTTTCCTTATCGATGAGTCATAGTACTGGACTTGGATGTACAGGAAGGAGAGGATTAGGAGTCCCACGATTATTGTGCTAACTACCAAAGTGTGCATGCCCCTACTTTCAAAATGTCTTTTGCCAACGGCCAACTCTGTTCGGATTTCTTCCTCCACGGGGTCCACGTCCACGGTTGTGGCCATATAGACCTGGTTGTCTATCAGGGATTGAATGTCTTCGGGCTTTTTGGGAGACATGCTTAGATGTATTCAGGAAACTCAAATTCTTTCTATAATGAAATAACTTCTACATAAGTCTTTCAAATCAGGTCTGAGGGTTATTTTCTATTGTCGCAATCGATATCACCTCTCGAGGTTGTCAAACGAATTGTAAAATCAGTACTGATGATACTGTGAATTTGTGAATACTCTTCCTGTTCAACGCAATGCTCACATCACTTGTATTTTTCGAACTGAAAGCTTTGCGACATCCTTACAGCATTGAGGCAAGGTTTAAGTTTGAAGCACGTCACATAAAAGTTATCAGTGAACATCATCATCCCATCATCATCATGAATGAGTGTGAATCATGTAATTAAAGCTTTTCAATTGGTTCTTTTTAGGTTTAGGCTTTTTTACGGTGTGCAGTTATTTGAATTGTTTGTGCAAAACTCAACAACTCTGATTTACTTTGTCAAAAATGTTTGCTGTATGATGATATGGCTGTGCAAAAAGCACATAGTTTAGGTAGTATTGATTTGGAGATGAGATACCGTTGGGTGTTGTCGGCTTATCAAAATAAATAACATTCACACTACGTGCCCTGGTTGAATGCCTATGGAGGTACGTATGTACTGACCGTTGGGATGCAGGATGTAAAATGCGGAGCTGATTTTGGGGCATTATGAGACCCAAGCTTATCTATCATATTGATACTACTTTTTGTTTTGTACTCGGTATTATTGTCCATTGAGTCCGTTACAATACGGGTAAACAAACATCCTTTTTTGGGAACCTACTGTCAGTCAGGGACTCCGGTACAATAATATTTATCCTATAAATAATTCCCTGCAACAAAATGAGACGCAGATACAATAAGTCCAATCAAGTAAGTGTCATTTGATCATGAAAAATGAAAGTTTACTTCCTGACTTTGTTTGATATCATGTCTGTTGGGGAATTTTTAGCGTATGGACTTGACATTTTGTTCTGAATCAATTCCAATTAATCATAAAAGCCAGTTTACGTAATGTATGGCGATTTACGCTTTAAAATGACAAAAATTCTATCAACCATCAACCATTGTTTACTGATGACGCGTGATTTGCCGATTCATTGAAATCACAATCAATCACCTTATCTCTCCCCAATTTGGAAAATGAAAATGGGGTAAATAATCACAAACCAATACATCACGCCATCCATCATCATTTTGTTCAATGCAGTATCAGGAGTATGCTGGATTAAATTACAATTGCATGATAAAACAAATGCAAAGTTACCCAAATCTGAATGATGATAATGATCAATTATGAAAATTGTGTGTGGACAAATGGTGTACTTGTCCACTCCAGTTGTTGGTAAAATGACGTCTTTACGTAGAAAATACCACATTTTTCTCATACCACTTGTCTTTACTACCCTATTAACCTCTGCACAAGTGGCAGTCGAACCCTACTCAGGACAAGGTCAAAATGTCGTCGACATCCTCGGTGGTGAGAGCAAGCAGTTTCGTGTGCCGAATCCACGTTTTAGGCTCCCACCCTCGTTCAGTCCTTTCCACTATGACGTGAGGGTACGACCCATTCTGGAAGGGGAGGATGCCCTATCTGCACCGGGGTCCGTAACCATCTACGGAAGATGCACTTCTCCAACGAACAACCTCACGCTCCATTCTCAAACGTTGGTAGATGAGGCGTCCGTTGAAGTTGTAAACCTTGAAACCCTTCAATCAGTGCCCATCACAGGGCACAGTCATGACACGGAAAAAACCTTTCACACCATCGAGCTGGGGGAGGCCTTTGTGTCTGGAGTGCAGTACGGGATTAGCATGAACTACACTGCCCAAGTGTACACGGAACAGTTGGAGGGACTCTACCGCAATCACTACATTGACCCTACGACGGGGGTCACAAAATACACCATTGCCACACAACTCCAGGCTTTTGGTGCTCGAAAAGTGTTTCCCAGCTTTGATGAGCCGGCCTATAAAGCAACCTTTGACATCACGATTGGACGAAGAAGCAACTATTCTGCCATTTGTAACTCGCCCCTCCTAAGAACCACGCAGGATCCAGGCTTGGTGGGGTGGGAGTGGGACACTTTCAACACAACTGTGAGCATGTCAACGTATTTAGTGGCTATCATCATATCGGACTTTACTTACGCGGAAGCGAGTCCAGCTTTGTATCCCAAGCCTGTCAGGGTGAGTGGTCCATCAAACACGCTTTTAAGTTCATGAAAAATGTCCAAATTTTTTAGACATACGGGCCAGACTACCTAATCAGCGAAGGTTATGGCATAGTCCCCTCAGAAATTGGAGCCAAGGTCTTGAGATTCTTTGAAGGGTACTTTGACATTGAGTACTTCATGCATAAAATGGACTCTGTCGGGCTTGTAGACTTTCCTGCTGGGGTAACGTGATGCAAAATTGTATGGTACTAATTGTGATAACTTTGTCAATTTGTATATAGGCAATGGAAAATTGGGGATTGAACCTATACAAGGAGTACTTACTGTTGTACGGTCCTGACCAACATAACGAGAGGGATCGACGCGGCGTGGCTCTAACCCTGGCCCACGAATTGTCTCATCAATGGGCAGGAAACTTGTTGACATGCGACTGGTGGACGATGGCCTGGCTGAACGAAGGCTTTGCCGTCTACCTGTCCTACCTCGCGATGGAAGACACGAACCCTGAGTACGAGCCGAGCAAAGCGTTTCAGTTCGATTGCATTCTGAACGCTATGCGGAACGACGTCCTGGACAATTCTCACCCCACGGTTCTCCCTGACAAGGGAAACCCGTGGGACACGATGACCTACAACGCTCATCTCGTGTACTCGAAAGGGGCTGCGTTGTTAAAAATGGTGGAGGGATTTATGACCTTTGAGTCTCTTCAGAAGGGGCTTCAAACGTGGATGAAAACATAGTGAGTGGATTATAGCCTTATAAAGTCTTATCTTTACTGAGCCTATGTTCTTTAGTCAATTGCAAGCTGTCAACCAGGACCAGTTGTTTGAAATACTAACGGCTCAAGCCGTTGCTGACGGACGCCTTCCTATTGGAACAACAATGAAGATGGTCATGGACACGTGGACGCTACAGAAGGGCTTTCCCCTCGTCAAAGTGACATTGAATGAGACAACTCGGTCTGTTGTAGTGACTCAGGTCTGCCGTCAACTACTTTGTCATGCCCTTGGTTTATTGTTTATTGGATTATAGGAAGAATACAAGTCGGAAGAAAACGGAACTGCGCTTGTCTACTACATCCCACTCCCTTACGGAACCCAAAGTCAGCCTAATTTAAATAACACCCTGTCCCGCTACTGGCTCTTCCAACAGGCCACCGTGGACCTCCCCTTGACAAATGTGGAGGATTGGGTCGTTGTCAATGTTGGTGGAACAGGTAAACTGCATTGGTATAAGGATTATTGTAAGAAAGGCAATTAATTATGAATACCACAGGTTATTATCGCATTCAATATGATGAGGTGCTAACGACCCGACTGCAGGAGCAATTAACGTCGGGCAATCATGAGGATCTAGCTCTTGGCAGCCGAACCCAGATCATGGATGACTCCTTCACACTAGCATTTGATGACAAGGAGGAAATTGCGACAGCTATGAAGTTTACCCAGTATCTGAACAAGGAAGGCGAATTTTCCGTTTGGAATGCATTTCTGTATCACATGAACAAACCGAGGCGACTATTGCTTGATCGACCATTAGGTGACGGATTTAAAGTGAGTTTCATTCATTCTGAATTTTAGTGATAATTGCATCTGCAAATATAAACATGTGAGGTGTTATGTAGAGCTACCTGCATGACAAGGTGTCAGGTGCGTTGACCGTTTTAATCGATTCCGGAGCGGACATCACGACCGGGTCTGCCAACCTTTTCTACGTCCAACTTTTTGACTGGGCTGTAACTGTTGAGGAACAGAGCGTTTTCGATGTGGCTACAGCTTATTATGAGGAGTGGAAGCGAAATGACACTTTCAATCCGTAAATTATTGACACGTCATGTTGTTCTGAAGGTAAAATGAGTTGATGGTTCTTTTCTCTGTATGCAGAATTCGGCCTCTTTTAAGGCAACGAGTCCATTGTGCAGCAATTGGAGGGGATGCCACTGGGGACATTTTCAATTTCGCAATAGAAAATGCCTTTAGGAATGCAAAGTCTACAACGGAGCGCAATGAGATAATTCATGGTCTAGCTTGTCGTAGTGATTCTGACTCACTTCTCAGGTTGCCCCCATAAAACAACATCTTCTATAAAATAGTCATCATTCTTCAATATTTTAGACTGTTGGGAGTTGTGACAGGGGCTACAGAAGAGATTCCGATAGAATTTTCCCAAACCGTGCTAAATGCAGTGGCTGGAGTGTACGGGAATTTCGCCAACCTCATCCCCTTCCTCATCAACAACTTCCAGTCCATAATTGACACTCATGGAGGAAATACGAGGATGATTGTGAACACCATCACTACTCTGGCCAACATTCTATCTTCCTCTGCTGATCTTAGCACTGTAAAAGTCAATGATAAAACGCTTTGAGCATTATTTTTACAGTCAATTCTACTTCGCAGGTCAACAGTTTCGTGGTCATGTACAATTCCTCATTTACCGAGGAGGATCGACGCCTTTTGGAAGGTGCGATGTCCACAATACAAGCCAATATAGAATGGATGGACAGTTACGGGAATAAAATAATTGAATGGTCCAATATGCAATAAAATATATGCAATTTTATAGTCCGTGACGCTACTGAATTTGAATTTAAAGTGAATGAATAAAAATCCGACATTATTTTTATGCCTAAACCTGCCTACCGTAACGCAATCACCTTCCTTTGTTTTAAATATGAAAGTGTTAACTCAATTAAGGTCGTGAACCGCAAAAAGATAAAATGCAGGATGGCTATTCACAATGGCAAGTATTTTACGTGGTTTATAGTGTGTGAATTTTTGAGAATTTTGTCACAGTACGAGCGTGGTTAATCTCACGCAATTATTATTACATGTCCGCATATGCTGCACGTTTGTTCAATGCTATTAATTTCATAAAGTTTCATTTTTACGGTGGTTTTTAAGGGGCATTGGTTTTGACAAGTCCGAGAGAAAATAAAACTAACGATCCACTCCCAGTGCGAAAAGTATAGACGCGACGCATGTATGAATATTTAGCTGGATATGATTTAAAATATATTTTTTATGAAAAAAAACTATTACGACCATCCTCATTACTGTCAGTAATAAAATTAATGGTTGTAAGAGGCGTAAGATCATGCCTTCTTCATGTTTTTTATGAATTCCTTGAGACGAAGATATAGATAGTCCTTAGACCACCTGGATGAATGCATATATGGACAATTTTAGAAACCAGAGCCTGGTAATTTCTTTCACATCATGAAAAGGCGGCTCAGGCACAAATTACATTTCGGCGACTCAGATGACAGGCTTAGGGACAATGACACTGACAGCATTTAGGTATATCACTTTGATGTAAATCGTTCACTGAATGCACTTAACCTGACGAGGAGTTTCTTCGTCAATGCAAAAAAGTACTTTCATTTGAGCTTTTCACTGAAGTTCAGGAAATCTTAATAAATCTCAAGTAGCCAGCCATACCACATGCTGATTGCATAATAATATATCATGCAGGATAATGACGTTTTATTATTTTGTACAATGATCTTGACATGGGCACCCGAATGTCATTTTTACGTGCGATTCTATTTTATGAGATTATTAGCCCAACCAACGCTGCAAGATGCGAGAATAATCGGCCATCATCATTTTGTGTCAACCAAAGGCATAATCTCACTCTGCCCCAAATGAACAAATAATTTGTTTAAACGTGACAAAAATAACTTTCTAGAACGCAGACTAATTAAGGCAAACTTATTTGATTATATTTACATAATTACATAATCCACTACTTGTCGCATAATGGGTGCATCATACGCCGATGCGCTTGCACCTTTTCTTTTCCTTCATTTTCATTCTTCTTTCACTTCCTGGCTTCGTTATTAAATAATATACATACAAACATGCGTTGTGCACTACTTTGATAATTTGTAATTTGTTTGTTTTCACAATTCACTGGGCATGTAAAGCCTCGTTTGTCTGCAAAGAATAAGATGGCAAACGAACCATTGCGTTGCGTGACATGCTCATTTTGATTTTGAAAAGCTAATTGCAATCGTTTTTGTTGCACTTTTGATTAATTTTGTACAATCACAATGCAGTATGTACCTCTATTTATTGCTGCTTGGAATACGTAACGTAGGTTCATGATTTTCACTTTCCATGCAAAAGGGTAGAGACCTACATAATTTTTGAAGGGGTGACACATGAGATGACATGAGGTTCACTCTCCTCAACTGTGCTGCACACAATTAAAGAACTTTGAAGCTTAAAAAGATTTTTCATTTGCAAAAATTGTGCATTCAGAATCTGCACTTGGATTAAGAGGAGCCAAAGTGAAGAGTGGTCTCAAGCTGGTATCAAGATCTAAGAGAGGAGCAAAGATAAGCTTGAATCGGATGAAGAGTCCCTGAAGCCGCGACTTACTTTTGGGTGAGAGGTCAGATAAGTGATACGATTCGTCTTTAAAAAACACAAAATATAAGAATAAATTATATCAGATTATGTTTAATTACAGCTCAAACCCATCAAGATTTAAGCGTGGAATGTAGCAGATCTGAATCTGATTTGATTAATGACGGTAAATCCAATTCGCATTTTTTGGCACATCATGAAAGGAGCGCAGTGTAATTTAACCTTTGGGAATGGTAATTCTTAATGTCTTTCGATCCGCACCGACAAAAAGTGAAAAGACAAAAAAATGGCCATCAAAATAATGTCACAAAGCAAAAATCTTAGAACACTGGGTTGTGTAAGGTGAAATCATCAATCGACTTAGGAAAAAGCTTGTCGAGTTCAACCACGGCCTGAAAAAGATAACATTGTAGTAGTAAAATATTTTCTCACAATTCCACCTTGACTATCAAGAAACTTCACAATTGAAAAAAATATATCTATTTCAAAATCTCTTTTACCTACTTTTTAAAAATTGAAATACTCTTGCACATACATACGTCTGGGTACCCTTTCGTGGCGTATATCATTTCATTTCATACTCGCTCATCTTCTGCCTCCCCACCTTTTATCCAATTCACTGACTTGTGAAAAGATCGAGTAAAGTAAAATGCTTTGCAAAATGTAATCCATCTCAAGAACTGTCAGTTCAGCTCAGTTTAGTTTAGTCGAACGGTTGGGAAAGGTAACGTTCCTTCTGTCAGAGAGAAGACATTCATTCATATTATACACCTGTTACCTCATTCCTCGAATGCCAGTGTCAATGTCAGTGGTCACAAACAAAGGAAGCTAATAATTGTAGAAAAAATTGAAAAGTTATTTACAACAAACTTTGCTTGCGTGACATGAAGTAAACAAGTGAGAGTGAGAGCATGTAACTTTGGCTTTTTCCTGAGATTTGATTTGGAAAATTATCAGAGAAACTGACTGACTTCTTGATAGGGCTATAATTTTACTAATTGAGTTCAATTTAACCATTGAACATTGTTCTTTATGAGCCATGCGGTTTCTGTTACTCCTCTCAAGTCTCCTTAAATCAAAGCATCCAATTTAATCATACCATACCAAAGAGTGAAATTGCATCTTCAGGATGAAACTTTTAGTTCAGGTTGTGCAATAGTTTTTGTGTAGTGTCTCATAATACCCCCGGCAACTTTCCACATTTCCAGATATAGTGTCTTATAAAAGAGGTGACTGTTTTAACAGGCCATCCTGTGAATGACATGACGTGACCATCTCGGATCCTTTTCCTAATATCATGGTGTCGTCGTCACCAAAGTCAAGGCCCAGTTTACAAATGGAGGGTGAAGACCGGAAGCAAGTGCAGCGCAGTTCGATAGGCAAATTACGCAATAGGTATCGGGATTGTTGGAGCTTCGTTTATCAATTCGAGATAATTGTGCTGACTCTCTCATTTCTGCACAGCAGTGGTAAGTGCAAATAAATCCAGAATGGACAATATGCCATAAGTATCCCCATCTTTTCAAATATAGGAACATGCTCAAAAACTTCACCGAATGATGATCCTCACATCTACTCTTCACCATCCTCATGGGTGAACTCTTACTCAGAAAAAGGAGCCACGATGCCTTGGGAAATGTCCGAAAACATTGTTCCTTTGTCACTTCAAGAGTATGAACAACGCCTCTCCAAGCGTACCATCTCGCTCTCGTCCTCTTCAAATAGCAATAGTTTAGACGACACAAAACGTAGTAAAAGTAAAACAAGGAAATCGTCCAAGCAAAGCAACGGGTCATCCCCATCCTCCTCAGGTAAAAGGGGGTCTCAAAAAGGCAAGCGTGAAGACATGAATGGTGGTGGTGGGGGGAAACAGAATGATGATGCGAATAATAGAGATTCTAGGAGTATTACAGATATTTTAGAAGGTTTAGAATTTTATCCCAGAGCTTTCATGGATTTTGAAATGTTTGAGCTTGAACTGTTTATCAAACCTCAATTTAAACCTAAAGAACTGAACCCTAACGTTTGGACCAATATGGCAATCTAAAACTCATCTATTACCTCATTCAGTCAGTATTATTAATTTCTGTGTTATGACCTTTAATTTTTATGACCTTCTTCAAAATCTTTACGAGCAATAAATTGCAAAAATTCATCTTTCTTAATAGACTTTTAGCGCCTGCATCCTGCTTTCACCGTCCTTAACATTATTTATGTATACCTAAATCATTACAGGGGACTCTGCCGTTCCGGACGATGATGAGATGCACATCCTACGAAAGAAAGCCCTTGACTTTGGGCTAGCAGTATTAAAAGTCATGAAGGAATTGTTCTTTCAATCACCCTTGTCCCAATCTGAGAGTGCCAGAGGCTTCTTCACTGGATTTCCACACAATGTGAGGATATCCAGGCAGGAGAACGAAGAAGGTGGTGGTGGTGAAGCTGGTGGGGGTCATGCTCATGATCACGATCACGGTGTCATAGATTGGTTGGCACGACTCATTGGAGTGCAGGGGAAAACGTTGGGGGTAACTTGATAATATCGGTCCAGCTTATTGGTCTTCTATTTTTGTATTTTTCAGGAATTTTTGAGAGAGTACCAAGTCCACGTGTTGTATGACCTTGTTTTTACATTTTTCAAGTGGATATTCTTCCTCTATGCCGGACTTTTGATACCTTAGAGAAGACTCTAAGGGCGTTGACAAAAAACCCTCCAGCTTTAACTTATTGCCTACAAATTGTTATTCAGTATTGCAACTTTGCCAAAGTTTAATCATGTTAGATCATTTATTTGTAAAGGACTTGGGTTGTCTTCTATTAGCCATAATTGGGTGTATTGGGGTAAAGCCTTTTGATATATCGTACGTGGCCATTGTCTTTGTTGAATACTTTTTAAAACGCATTTTATGTACAATCGGGTAAACTATGCATTGTTATTCATTGTTGGAGTTTGTCATGCGTGATTAAATAACGATGTTTTCATGCCACTGCGTCCTTGTTTCCTTTTTATGCATGTAAGAAAGAAAGTCTCGGATTTATTTCATAGTCAATCATGTTACATAAGTATAATGGACATTATGTAAGAAAACAATTCCGATCAGTCGGAGGTAATACATTACATTCTAATACTACACAAATGTCAATTGTGTCCTTGTCAGTCAATTAATTAGGCCTATCTGGGTCACAGTTGCAATTGAAATGAGCAAAATAAATACAGGGACACTTCAACGAGGTATTGCGATTCGAAGAGTCAGACAAACGCTTTCTCTTAAGAATGGGTTTGTGGTCTCGGTCCTCCATTTCCTGAGCTTGAGCCCGTGCTTGCTGTTCTTTCAAAAGATGTTCTTCCTCCTTGTCCTTGTCCCACTGCTCATAAAATGTGAGGGTCTTACGCCAAGGCTTTTTGGGGGTGAATCCAGGGGAGCTCGTGGTCAGCTTTAAAACCTGAGACATTGTGTCCGACGACCGCTTGCCTGGTGTGAGTGGGGGTCTGCATCCCGCTGTTCGTTTGGGCGTCGTGGACAAGAAGGGCGTCGCTTCCATGAAAGATGGCAGGGACAGGCGATTTCGAGGCATCCGCTGTAACCAGGATGAGACATAAGATGCAGATGGGGTCTGTTGAAATTTGCCTATGATTACCTCGCTGTTAATAGTACTACTTCCGTAACACGAGGCAGCAGGCGTTGAGGTACCATGAACGGGAGATTGAGGTGGGGTGAAAAAATCCTCGGTTTCTGAAGCCTGTGAATAGGGAAGAGTGGAGTCTTGGGATGAACTCAATGCCACGGATTGTTTTGCCAGCATTGGTGACTTGGGTTGACCCATTGTCACTGCGTCTCCCATCTTTTTTGCTTCCATAATGCAGCTTTTGAAAGTACTGAAAAACATAAATTATGAAGAAGGGAAGATTCTCAAAAAGAGTCAAATTACCTGAGACAATTATTTGCTTTGGATTTGGATCCTGAACTACAAAGCTAATGTCTGACTGAAACTAGTGAACTTTTTGAAACAAGCGTTTTGACCGTTCAACGGAAAGTGATAAGCTTTCAGAGTCTGTCACCGCTTTATATATTTTTGGAAAATGTCATTGGTTTTTTCCGTTTTCCTGGTCTCCATATCTATATCTAAAATATTTTAGCTTTTGAGCTAGAAAAATGATAAGCTCAAGGAAAAGCGGAACAGCAACATGATAAGAACGGTGGAGGGAATTCCCGTCTTGCGTTTTATCATGAGTAGAGTTACATTTCACAAAATTCCTTGCATTTCTTTAGAGATGTTATTGATCACTACTTTCCTTGCATTTTTCCTTGACTTGGACTTGGTCGGTCAAAGAATTACCTACCATTAATATCTTATCGACAAAGGAAAAGCCTCCTAATATTAATATCTAATCCATTTTTGATTTGATGGTCACTCCATTTCTGTTCAATTGGAATCTGATTAACAAAACAATATATTAATATCTCTTTATTGCCCTTAAAGCCTTAACTCTATTCATCTGATAAAGGTGGTTAAATTGGAATTGGCAGTATAGTAGTGGGTTCGCCTCAAGCGACGCGACGACGACGATCTTTGGTTAGTATCTTTGTGGAGGGTGTGCATATTTAAAAAAACATGACGGAACTTTATTGTCACATTTACATTTTTACACTCATTCCCAAAATGCAGGAAACATGTAATGTGTAAACTACATAATTAGTCCATTCAATTCACACGTCCACCCACGCTCGCCTCCATCTTGAATTGATTGATTCATGTATCATAATAATGCTAACAGCGTGGATTGCACAATAGAAGGCGTGTGTTCAAAAATCTCAATTCTGAGATCAGTAATAAAAACTTTTATAGGAGCCTTGGTACAATAATTGTTTCGATTCTCATCTTGCCCCATACATGATTTTCGCCTTCAACAAAGCTTCTCATTAAAACTCGATCGGTTTACAATTAGTAGACTCTTCCTCAGGGCACATTACATGTTAAAGGATGTGTCTCAGAATGAATGTACCTACGCATGTTGCATTATAAGATTTCAATTGTTTTGCGATGACCATAATAGTTCCCCGAATCGAATCGAATCCCCGTACCGTCCTAGCACTTTTGGGTTTAAACTGCTAATCCTGCATGGCTCGGTGTTTGTACGGTGCAGG
>JAQIWU010000417.1:0-26762 GCA_034696445.1 Isotomiella minor
CAGATTCCCAAAAGGGCTATGCCGTTCGAGTCATGGTTGTCGACGAATATAGACATACAATGTACGTCAAGCATTACCAATTGAACTCACGTTTTGTCCCTAATGCTATTGCAGTTTGCATCCCTAGTGCCGATGTTTACTTTGGAATGCAAATGACTCAATTCAACATTTCTTTTATCTTGCGGGTAAACACTGACTGAATCGGAACAAGGAAAATGCTAATAATGTATTGAGATTTTAGATAATGGATGGTGAGTAATGAAATTCTCATTCAACTCCGCAAATAATCGAATGCTTGATAAGGCCAAATTTAATTTATTATACTAGTTTCCAGGGAATACTTGTAGCAATTATAAAAAACATGCAAACCTAGAAAACATTGATGACGATTTTATTCTCCCATCCAAATTCATAGAATTGGGTCCTTATCAAATATGTAAAACGTTTGTTGCAATTGCAAAAGAATTCTTGTATTTGCTTTTTTAATTAACTGATGACCCCGTTGTAGAAATTCAACGAATTTGGTACAAACCATCACTTGAGGCCCTTATCAATAAACACGTTAATTGTGTTTCGGTCAAAATTTGGCGTCATCTCAACTAAAGTAGATATATACCCCATCAGGAAAGAATTTGCACTGAACTGACAATCAGTAGCACACCATTTGCGGTTGTGTTTGTGAAATTAATCGGTAATGGGGCAAACAGAGAATCAGAGATTGACTCCTCAATTTAGTGAGATCCCTCCCATATCCTCCTCAAAGGAACCACTGACCGAAGAGGCCCATGCAGAGGTTGATATCCTTGACTTTGAGTCAACCCTAGAAGACTTGGACAATGCTCCTCAAAGCAAGGTTGCATTATTGTTGGAGTCTGGCCGACAGAATGTGGTTTTCACTCTGACTCATAACAAGACCGTGCGGCGAGTCATCTTGGTGGCACTGTTCGCCCTCTACAATGCTTATCTTATCACAGCCATCGCCTACTACATTCGTCATCGTGATGACGTCGGTGAAGAAGGAAAACAGATACTATCCTTCGGGACTTGCACAGGACTTCTCATAATCGTAACCTCCATGTACAACGTACAACGCTGCAGTCAAGCCGGTTCTTGATTTATGGTTCGTCCGACTGGGTCTTGGGGCTTTAATATTAGGCGGACTATTAGCCTTCCTCATCGTAGACACGAGGGAGAACAGAAAGCGACTTCTCTATGCCTTTGGATCCATCGTCATAATCCTCATTGGGGTCCTCCTGTCCAACAATCCGGGAAGGATTCGGTGGAGGCATGTGTTTTGGGGAATGCTTTTGCAATACACTTTCGGCCTCCTCATCCTTCGGTGGGACACTGGGAGGAACATTTTGCAATGCATCAGTGATAAAGTAGGTACAAAACCTGTCTAAAGGACCAGTCAATAGTTTTACTGTTTTGTAAACAGGTAACTACATTTCTTGGGTTCGCTGGGTATGGATCTGGATTCGTCTATGGGTATTTGGCGACTGGATTTAGTACAGAGGTTCGCGTGAAGACTAACGAATCTTTGGAGACGTCGGACTATGTCACCCTCGACTTGCCGGGTATATTCGTATTTCAGGTATACATTCCACCATGTAAGAAGGTGTCACTTTCAAAATACGCTATTTGTGTTTATTTCTAATTCTAGGCATTGTCCGTAATATACTTCCTTGGCTTTTTCGTCGGGATTCTGTACCATATTGGGGCCATGACGTGGATCATAGCTAAACTTGGCTGGCTGCTAGAAATATCTGTTGGAACCACAGCCGCAGAGTCCATGAATGCTGCGGCCAACATATTTTTAGGCATGGTAAGATCACGCCTTAAGACTTACAAGGGAGGCAGCCAGAATGGTTTATCGCGATTAGAGGATTCTGGGATCCATTGGAAAGTGTGGAAGATGAAGAAGGGTGGAAGGGTAATTGATAAGAATGGGGGCCTTAAGTGTCAAAGTACAGAATATCCCATTGAGCGACATAAATTTTCGATATAAAACCCTCATGCAAAAATGTAGCATTTAAAGCATTCAATATAGAGAACCTAACCTAAGAGAAATTTTTCTTCTATTGAATGCTTTGTACAGAATTTAAGTCTTACGAATATTGGTTCTTAAGGGACCCACGGAACTCAACCAACGATCCAATAGTTACCCAATCGTTCATTTTTATAGCAGAATATGCTAAATTCACCTCAATCTGTTAAAATCATCAAGTATACTTCCTTTGTTAGTTTTAACATACTGTTCTGTCACTCATAAATAGACTGAAGCTCCTCTCGTAGTCAAACCCTTCATCGGATCGATGACAAATTCAGAGATTCACGCAGTCATGACAGGAGGTTTTGCAACGGTGGCTGGAACGGTTTTGGCAGCTTATATCGGATTTGGTGTGAGTGCTTTCCACCTGCTCTCCGCCTCCATGATGTCAGCTCCTGCTGCACTGGCGTATGCCAAAATGCTTTATCCCGAGACTAAAAAGTCCATAACAAAATCCAGCGATGTGTACACCTACCGTATAAAGTAAGTTCCACGCTAATTCAGCTTTGTCAACTTTCACATCTGTTGTTGTGACATTTAAGGGCAGACGGTAACGTCTTAGACTCTGGAGCCAAGGCCGCAGTTGACGGGGTAAGATGAGATTCAAACGTTGAATAAATAAAATGTTTATCTTCGTTGTGTTACAGATTTACTTGGTGGGAGCAATAGCTGCAAACCTAATCGCTATCTTGGCTTGCGTCGCATTCTTGAACAGCGTCTTAGCATGGTTTGGAGGCCTCGTTGGATTCGAAGAATTTGACCTACAGGTATAGGCACCAGAATGCGAAGGCCGATGACAATAGTTTTTCAATTTTCTTTGAATTTTCCACTTTGATTTTTTTGTCACTTTGGGCATAATACTAACATTTAATATGCGTTTATTTGCAGTGGTTGACAGGGAAAGTTTTTTACCCAAAAGCTTGGGTCATGGGGGTGGACAACGAGGAGGTGGAAGTAGTCGCACAACTTTTAGGAACCAAGACAATTGCAAACGAGTTTGTTGCCTACGAGGCCCTAATGACGGCTTGTCTTTCTGTAAGCACGAATTGAATTGAGGGCCATAAGTCACTCGCTTTGCCTTTCAGCCAAGAAGCGTCACCATCGCGACCTACGCCCTCTGTGGTTTCGCTAACCTTTCCTCCATCGGCATCACGCTCGGAGGTCTCATGGCCATTTGTCCCCAGCGAAGAAAGGATTTGGCTCAGGTCGTGTTTTCCGCCTTTATAGCAGGGACTGCTGCAGCATTCCTCACAGCATGTGTAGCTGGGTCACTGGACGATGCGGTGGGGTATGGGGACTACGCCAATTCCGAAGAATACACCAAATGTTTGGCCAATCAGGCCCAGTCTTTGTCTTTTGCACGTTTTATAAACCTTTACAAATAATCCAAATAAAAAAGTCATTTGTCTACAATTTGCATTAATTTCCTTCTTTGACACAGTAGAACAGCAAAATAATTTGTCAGCAAAAAAGAAAAACAAAACTGCAAATAATTTGAAACGAGAAACAAAAAACCGTTTCTTGCTTCCATCTGGAGCATAGCAAGCAACTTATGCCAAGTTTTATATTGGTTGGTGCGGCTGTAATCATCAAAAGAAGCCAAGTGAAAGCGAGGGATGTAGGTTTTGAAGAGTGTTGATGGGATGTTGTTTGGTGAGTAACTCGGGTATGTGCAAAATGTAAATACAATTCTTTGCTGATCAAGCACTCTGTCAATTTCATTCTTCTTTCACGCCCGAGAGTGGTGATGAATGGCCAAAGGATTCTTTGACGTTGAGCAGCATTTTGGGTTTTTGAATTTCCGCAGACAAACAAACATTGCTTTTTTCGTTGTTTTGCTGAGTCATTGATATGGCTTTGACATTATGATCTATGACTGTGAGGTTAATGGGATTGCATCCTCGTGGGAAATACTGAGAATTGTCAATGTTTGAGTGATTGGACGCCTTGAATGGGGAAACTTGAAAGAAAAAGACTGTGGAAGCACCTGCGATTACTGGTATTGGAAAAGACAAGTAGTGAATGACAAAAACCAATCTCCTCGTATTCTTTTAGAAATGAGGAAAAAATCGATTCGGAGGAAAAGGTAATTGCCTCCGGTGGAAGAAAGATGGGAATTACATTCTACTAGAGCGATGCTATGATAATTGCTTTCTTAGTGAATGAACCGTTAGCGGTGTCTTTGCATTTATACAAATTTGAATATCATCTTCAGTGGAAAAGAAAAGACGAAAATACAAAATGGTGAAAGTGGAGAAAGTCGACCACATTACATCTAGTGACAGACTTTTATTTATTATGTTTTCTTCATGGAAAGCTTACTTTTTATTCCCAATTTTTTGGTTTTTAAGACTACTCAATAATTCATTAGCTTATTCCATATGATTGCTATTTCACAATGAAATCTCAGTTGACCCCACAGGAGGGATCTTGCTTCCTGCCAACATCATCGCTTTCTCCTCTTCTCGATCTTGATGCGCTGTCATGTGTCTCGTTAAATGATGCCTTTCCCTAAACCTCTCATGACAAACGGAACACTTCAACTTCTCCTCCCTCTGCTTCCTTATCGGGTCACTTAATTGGGTTTTATGATGATGGGACCGCATGTGATAGACCAAATCGCTTGTCATCCGAAAAGCCAGGTTGCAACTAGCACAAACGTTTTGTGCAGAGATGTGATTGAGGCTGCTCAGGGATGGGGGGAGAAGAAGCGTGGGGGAAGGATTGGGGCGGATTGAGATGGGTGAAAGTTGGGAAGGGTTGCAATAAAGGGCTCTGCTTCCTTCAATTCCTGGTGGCCATTCTGTGGATGACGGTGAAGGGGTTGAGGGTGGAGAAAGTGATTGCTCTAGAATGGATTGTGTGAGGTGAAAGTTGGCTCGTGAGAGAGGGTTGAATGGGGAGCCGAATAGGGGTTGCAAGGTGGACCAGGAACTCCACAAGGATGCCGAGGATGTAGGGGCGAAGGGACCTTTTAGAAGGCTGAATTCGCCACCGTTGTTTCCAAAACTTGTAAACTGAGGACTTCCTTCTTTGATCGGATGATTGTATGCGTAAGTGTGGTTTTCTGTGGACAAACCCTGCATGGAGAAAGCAACTTATTTGTAATTGTGGAATACATATTTGCCTCAATAATCGCTTACCAGTTGTAATACTTCCTTGGGTCCTTCCTTCTGGGGACACTTTGCAATGGCACAGGACCCTTGGGAAATTGTCTCTTCACTTTTGATATTTCTGCCACTGCAAACCCGATTTTTAACTGGTTTGTGTTTGCCAAAATTAGGCCTTTGATTGTTATTATTTCTCGACAATTTGTCGCCGTTGTCATGATCAAGCTTGAATCGTTTATCTCGACTATTCACACAATCTCGGAAGGGTAGGAAAGATGGAGAAAGCAACCTCTGGTCTGACTGCCATTTAAAAAGTTGATGATGATGATTTGTATTCTTCTCACTGCTTTCATTTTTGGGTGAATTAAAAGTAAAAGTTGGTAAATTGTTGTGATGTAACTGAGGGACGCTATTATTGCTGGGTTGATTATTTGTCTCTAAGTCTAACCCCTTCTCACTTTGCCCCGTAAGAAAGGCAATGTCAAACTTTCTCTTCCTCCCCGTCATATTTATTTGTGTTGAGGCATGTGTTTTCGGAGGGAGCAGCTTGAACACTGAGGCTCACCACAATGTTCCACATGTAGTCATTCAACATTCAACATTCAGTGGGACATATTTGAGAACCCTCTTCTTCCCATCCTCTCGCATTGTGGTTGAAAGCGGGGGTAAGCCAGATGAATAGGAAAGTAAGTGAGATGGATACACCAAAGGAGAAGAGGCAGACTGTCCGGTTGTGATAAACTCGGGTTTTTCTCATCTCTAAGCCAATCCCTCTTTACCCGCTCCCTCCCCTATCCTTACCCAAGAGGAGAGTGTTGTTATGGTTTAACTCAAGTAGACAGAAGGCACTTTGTTGCGGGGAAAAGATAAATGCGGACTGTGATCGGACTGACCTTTTTTGTATCGGACTCTGTCTCATCATCATCGTCGTCAGATTTTTATCTCTTTACCACCAAATACAGCCTTCTTTTGGAAACTTCTTATTCTTTTTTGGCTGCACTCTGACCGTCCACTTTCTCCAAGCTGTATACATTGGTATACATAAGATAAACTGCCCTATCTTGCCTCCTCCGTAACCAACGGTACAAATGTCAATTACCTTTCAGTCAAAAAGGCATCTTGAGTTGACTCTCGTAAATAGGGAAACTGTATACCAAATGAAGCCGTTCTGATGTTACACCATCCTCCAACAAAAGTTGAAAGTGCTAATGATAAGCAAATGTCTCCTTCTTCCAGCTCTAATACATACAAAACTACGTTTACGTGGCAGAAGTCAAGATGTATCTAAAGAATGGAAATGAGGAAACCCATTAAGGAAGAAACCAGGCACCCACAATCCTTTGTTCTAGGACCCTTTTGAATACTAATGAAGTGGAAGAAACTCATTATATATTACGATGAATTATGACTTTTGTGGTATCTACTATCTATTCTACAAAGTGTAACCAACCCGCACGTTTTCACCTTCACTCCTCTAAGCCTCAAATGTAAATTGAGAGATGAAGGAAAAAACCCAAGAATTGAAACTTAGAAAACCCTAATTTTTTTAGAAACCCGTCCAAAGACAGTTTGAATGCCTTTCACCCTTGACCGAATATGAATGAATACATACTTTAATCCTCCCACATTCTTTCTTTTCTCACATCCCGGGTATTGGATTATAAAAATATGAAATTACGTTCGTCAGCGATGTGGAGAAAGGAAAGATCTAAAATATGCAAATTTCTCGCCAACTCTCAAACCGAGAAAGTCATAAGCCGAGGAAAGGAAAAAGAAAAATTATTTCCCTTCCGCTTGACTACCCTTTGCTCCATCCCATCCCATTTCGGTCTAAGCGGATTTTGGATCAAACATTTTTTACTATTCCTGCATAATTCCATGAGCTCTGTTGGAAAAGTAAAAGTTGGGCCGTTTCCTCCTTGGGAGAGAGAAGAGAAAAACGGGTTGCGAATTTGGCAGTTGGCATGATGTGATCGTAGACAACGCCATATTCCGTGTCTCACATTGTTCACTCATTCATTCCCTTTTCTCTTTTTTATTCCTTTTCTACCAGCGTTCAACGTTCCTTCTGTCATAATTTGATCATGATGCTGAGTAAGTATCATCATATTTCACCCTTCACATAGCCATAAAAAAATATAAAAATTCAAAAGGAAAGCGGGGAAAGCGGACCGTCTCCGCCTGGAATATGCTAATTCAGCCCCATTATTCCCAACGTTATGGAATAATTTGTGGGGAGGCCTGGGCATTTCTTGGTGGACTTTGCCAAAGTTTCCAGATACCTAACTTTTTCTTAAGGCGAAAGTAGGGTGAAACGTCTGTCCTACGTTGCATACTTTAACTTTTGGGATTCGAAGCAATGACTGGATTATGGTACTCGTAACTTCCAAAATTTTAATGCTTCAGTCGAAGTGAACCCGCTTAAAGTTAGGGCGTATGGAGTTGCGATCATGTGACGGAGTCGGGAAATATTAAACTCTGCGAAGGTTAATATTCCAAGTGGACACAAGGATACCGTGTATATGGGAAGTGGAGTGGGGGAACGATGATGTGCCCAGAGAAGAAATTGAATTGGATATATTTCTGCCTCTTTCATCATGTCCTTACTTGGACGCAGTTAGAAAAGACGTTGACGATAGTAACTTCATTTGCACCTTTGCTTTCACAATTTTACATCTTTTTCCGTTTTACAAATGGGGAAAACGAATGGTGGTTTGAAGCTATAGTTTACTACCCTACCCTGTTCAAAGATCAAGACGGCCAAAATATAAAGAAGTCGCTGTGGTCAATCACGAAAAAAAAGCCTTTGGATATCAAGTAAGACGTTTCTGTATTTCAATGCCGTGTAATGCAAACATTTGTACAATTGTTGAACGAATATAAAAGTTCTAACGTGGGTATACCAAAACACGCTTTCTCCCCTTACCCATTCGACATTGAATGTAATTTCTGCCGATTTGTATATATCGACCATCTGTTCAATTACGAAACTCTTCTCTATACATCTATGACATATTCGTGCTAAGTGAGATCATGATTGGGAAGGATTATAATAAATGGAAAAGACCTGTTACCAAATAAATACGCTCGTATGTACACACTTGTTTACTTTCACCCCAGTTCTCAATTGTTCCTCAATCCTCTATACCCTTCCCCGGTTTGCCGGACAACAATTGCGGGGTGGAAAAACAGCATATGTGCAAGAGTGAAACATATTGCGTCCATGCAACTCATTTCTTAATACTTGGCATTGGTTTTTGGTTCATCTGGGTTTGAATTTGAATTGAAATCACATAAGTTGAACAGCTGCTAAAGTGAATAAAATCTGAACCAATTCAAATCGGTACTTCATTAACTTTGGACATCATCGCCTAGCATAAAGAAATAAATGAATGGGGTTCAACAAATGTGCCAACTTTCACTACTGCCCTTTCTACAATCATTCTGGAAATGGAAGATTTCATTTTTGTCTCTCCGAATTTGGATTTGGACACCAACTCCCTGAGGATGCAGGATGAATTGACGGATAGATTGATGATGTTCTGAGTTGAGTGAGTGGACACAATTGGAATAGATCACGATCAAAGCTCACAGAAGAAAATTAGATCACACGCATCACCTCCTTACTTTCACTCGCCTGCCTGATTCCTGCTTTTTTGGAGCAGGTTTTCTTTGTCCCGCAATTCTAAAATCTTTCTAGATACCTTCAAGCATTTTGGAAAGTGGACACCAAAGGAAAAGAGTATGGACTAAACCATTCAACCTAACGAACGTCCTTCTCAACTTTCACCACACTTGTACTTGTGCCGAAAGCAAATTTATGGACCTCCTTACGCCTCACAAAGTAAAAGTTCGTATAACATCGTTTATGTAAACCAAAATCATTCATGGTGATGGATGAAAGGGGGAGATCTGTGTGGGTAATTCTATTTGTCACGGATGAAAAGGGTATACATACATATCACACTTTGATACGCCATGTCATAATAAAATCATTAGCATGAGCATGAATCTGGATATGTGCCGTCTCTGCAAGCCTTTTTTATGAGGAAAATGAAGAGGGGGGAATAACATTATTTTATCTATCTCTCATCTCTTATCGCCTTGTGATTTAATTTGATATGGCAACTGATAATGGATCCGGATCGTGGGCTTCTTTACTTGAGCGAGAAAATCAAGGAGGGTTTCGATGATGCGGAGAAAAACTAAATTCAACGTGATTCCACATTTTTTGCAATTGTATGATGGAAGGAAGGGTGCAAATTGAGACGGCCAAAAAACATTTTTAAAATGGTATTGTCACTCCTAATGTCCAAAAGTAAAACAAAAAAAACCGCAAAATGTCTCTTATTCCAACTTCAAATTTTCGAAATGATAGCAGCAACAACAAAGAAAAACCTAGAAAAGGAGCCACCGAATGGGTGGAAATGTTTTGTGTGTGTATCCACATTCATTGGCTCACCCCATCTCCCTCCCACTTTAGCGAGTGGAGCATATGTTTTTCCAAGGTATGAATGGGAATTTTGAAACGGGTCTTCACTTACTTTCGGGAGGGTTGCAAACGACAAATGCCTTCAAATCGGGGACGGGCTTCAAGGCGGAGTTTCGTCTGTTAGTTGCCTACGTTGATTGAACTTTTTTTTCAAATTACAATTTTCTCGCGTTATTGATTTAGGTGGAATAGTAATTTAAAACCGCATAAGATCGAATATTTTTTCATCAAAATGTAAATGACTCTGTTGGTTTTTTTGGTTTAAATTTTTGGGATTGGAATGGAACGACGGAGCTATTTTTGACACATCATTTTCACTGCTTTCCCCTTAAGGGCATTAACGGGTTTAGGAAGAGCAAGAGCAACATTACATGATTAGGCAGAGCAAAGGTAGCAAAAAATATTTATCCTCTTCTTCCCACTGAAAAATTAATCGCACATCTCTCTAGAACCCTGCTGTAGTCCTTCTTCCAAAAAATAAATCATCTTCGTTTTGCTTACTTCTGTAAGGATTTTATATTTTGTGGGGATGAGAAGTGCCTCAGTCGTCCTCAATGATGCGGAATGAAGTGGCCGTGGCAGAGAGAAAGCGTGAAGAAAGTATAAAATAACATGCAAATTGATATTTCCTCCTCTCTATGCGTAAAAAAAGAACAGACTTTATCTGTACCACGACGGCTTAAAAAACTAAACCCGCGAGAGAAAGAAATATTTTTCTTTTCAGTTCACTGCTCTTCATATCTCGTATCTCATCTCATTTGCATTTCCATACTCCAAAAGTGAAAGTTTTTCCTATGAACCTCCATCTCATCTCGTCATATTATATTTTATTTTATTGCAGAGGAGCAATAGAATGAATTTATAACCTTTGAGCTGGCCCGAGTATAGCTGCTCCTGCTTCTTCTCTACTTTATCCCGTCATGAATGTCATTGTGAATATTGCCGGTCATAATCTTGGATTGCAGATAACAGGATTTCATCGTCTTAAAAACAAATTGCTCATTCCCTCAAAATCTCCATCCCGGCATAATTTATTGCCTCATACAGTCTCTGTCTATAATCTATAAATCCGGCAACTGTCTTTCGTGAAACCGAAAAGGGTCACTTGAATTGAAGCAATCTTACAGATTCTTGCCACGTTTGTATCCCTTATCCTCCTCCAAAAAACTTTCCCCGTGTGATCTACTTTCACTTTGTGAGTGTGTGACGGAAGAAAGATTGATTTCTTTCACTTCGTTTCCCTTCTCTCCTCCTGCAACGGTACACATTTTCCTCAATGACGAGAAAGCCTTTGAAAAAGTCACTGTGTAGAATACTAACAATCATTGAATATACACCGTAGCGAAATAATTAAAAGGCGCATCTAGAGTCATTTAACTGCAACCCTCGACTATCTATGAATATCAACCGAAATGAAGCGTAAGTTTTGTAAATCTTTACATTCATCATCGCACAATACTTTTCTCCTGAATGGGCCCCACTATTTTTGTGGGGTTGTGTTTGAGGGTGAGGATAATGGAATTTGACACAGATTGAATCTCTCTCTCTCTCTCCGGCGAGAACCACTTTCAATTCCAATCCAATGCTTCCATCAACATATTAAACTAACAGCTTTATTTAGCTCGGATGTAATTTATCAAATTTGTAAGTGTGCCTAATTTTCATTTCTTGCGGCACGTGTAGGAGTAGTATCTCTCTGAAGCATCCTATGACGGAAAATGGAAAACCGTGAAGGATATTTCATCCTTTCTTTCTCCATCCCGCAATAAAATAATTTTGTTCGGCTTTATTATTATTGTATGTTTTATGGTTGAGTGGTAAAATCTTTTCGTCATCTTCTCTCTCTCAGTTGGTTTGAGTTTGTCTGTCTGGTCCTTGTTGTACAACCGCATGTCTGCATTTTATTCGGAGGCTGGCGACACAAGTTTCTAGTACTACATAATTAATTTCCCTTCTTGGTATCCATCACGTTCTTCTTCTCACTCTTTAAAAAAGTGCTAATGTTTTTCGTCCAACGGTTCTAACCGGAAGGGAGAAGACTACTCAAATACAAAACTACTTCTGAAAATGCCCAAGTTAAAGGGTAAGAAAACTTTGTTGGAAACCTACACTTTCTCTTTTCTCAATCTGGCCCCTGCAAACGTTTTATATGATCCTGCCATAAAATTGATTACTTTTGAAAAGAGAAAATTTAAGTTTCAGGGAAAAACTTATTGGTGGTGAAACTACCCAAGCAGTAATTTAATTGGCGTCAGCGTCTTGTCCAAACAGGCCAAGGGAGTACATGCTGCTACTCTTGTTTTCATCATTGAAAGCTTTGCTTTCTCTCTTCAAGTTTTGTGTCACCCGAAGTTGTAACTTATTCAATTACGTCCGTCCTCTTCTTATATGACCGAAGGGGATACTTGGTATTCATAGCCATTTACGAGGACAATAATCCTCCTCCCTATCCTCGTAAAAGAAGAGGAAACAAAGTTAGGTTTAAGTTTGTCCTCAACTTTCTCTCTCTCTCTCTCTCTCTCAATTGGTCTCGTAGTTGCAGGGATTGAGTGTGATGGAAAAAAGATTGCTCCTTTATTCACTTTCACTGTATATAGGTTTAGGGAGTGTATTGAGTTCTGTCCGCAGAGGTTTTATGAGGCATGCTTTTTTTGCTGTAAACACAATTTGAGCTGGTACAAGGGATACAAAAAACTTTAAAGAAAACTGAGCAGTAGAAACTGATGAAAACATCCATAAAACCGATCATTATGCAACTTACCCCTCACTGAGGTCAACAGCTTCTTATAGATAAGCCTAATCATTTAATTTACCTCCTGCTTCTCTACATCGTAATCCACATGTCTATGGTTACGAAGTCAAACCACATCATGTCGTTATGGGGTTTAGCTTCTGGAGGGGTAACGATTATGGTGAAAGTTGTTCACAAATTTCTTCTGTTCTGTATGCCAAAACAGCGTAGGACACTTAGGATTAGGAAGACAATGGGAAGAAGTAAAGTGAAATGTTAAATACCCACTACTACTGAAATCTTGGGAGCCAGAAGGAGACAAGCTGATAAGGAAATTACCCTCGTTTGGGTGAAAGTTGGTCTGTTTGTGGTAACCCAAAAGGAAGAAAGAGAAGGAACTCATTTGAAATGCAATAAGAGAGAGAGAGAGAGGTCGGATTTAAACTCACAAAGTCAGCCCTTTTGAATGCTAATGAAGTGGAAGTCATCAGGGCAATAAATCGTAGAATTATCTATGTGTTCTTCAGGGTTGTCCCAAAGAAGGGGACCAGGGAAAACAAAGGAATGTGCTTTTTTTACGTTGAAAGGGTGAGCTTGTTGGGTTTACTTTCAGCTGAATATTCCGTAAATTAGCGTCTATGGACGTTTTGTATGTTGGGGTAAACATCTAAGAAACAGAAACTTGCTGGCTTCCTTGGAAAAGTAGCGTCTGTATTAAAGAGGTTAGTCCATAAAAGTGACGCCAACCTCTTCCCAGGCAAATGCTTAAATATGACAGTGACAACCTCTGTTAGTGAGCCATTGGTTTCTATGGACGCAAAAGACAGAAGCCTGGAGAGAAAGTTTCTTCCTTCCCCCTCGTCTCTTGTCACTCGAGATTGAAGTGTGTGTGTAACTTATTCAATTAAGCCTCCTCTAAACTTACTTACATGGCTCCGGGCCGCATACATACTTTGTATTCATAGCCACTTACAACCGCAATCTTTTCTTGGGAGAAAGTCGTAAACAACTTTATCCCCAAACTCTGTATATAACACTTTCTCTTCACATGGCTGAATTGAGGGTGAGGGTGATGGGCAGAAGCTTTCTGGGAGCAGTGTAACATATTTAGAGTTAAAGTGAGGAAAAGAAAGGCTGGATTTGATTTGGAGAAAGCATGAAGTTGTCAGACTCTTTCTCTCTTGACCACATGATGGACATTTAGAATGCTTGCCAAAGATTGGTTCTATTCTTTCTAAGTCAATGGTTGTCAGTCCAAAAATGTGACCTGGAAATATCAGGGTATACGATTGTTGTTGCCAATTGTGTACCTACAAGAAACTTGTATTCTTCCCAAGTTTAAATGAACAATTAGTTTGGCTCTGTTTCAGCATATTATAGAAGCTGTATTTAAGAAGCTTGTTACAAGAAGGACTTTCTTTCCCGCGGGGAGAATACAGAAATCAGGGGACAACTTATGCTAATGAAGAAAACAATGATTACTTACACACCAAGACAATGGATGAAAGTTAACTAAAGTGAAACCGAGGACGGAAGGAGCGGAAACAGTGAGCCGGAATGGAACAAGCTGATAAGCAAATTAACTACGTTACGTTTCCTTCCAAAAGGAAAAGGAAGGAAATCAAAATTGAAATGAGAGCGAGGTCGTCGTCGTCTGAGTGTCTTAACAAAGTCAGCCCTTTGAATGCTAATGAAGTGGAAGTCATTAGAGTCATAAATCCTTGAATTACAATAAGACTCATAGGAAGATGTTAAGGAAGTTATGAAATGAAACAAAAAGACCAAAGCATCATCATCCTCATCGTTCCCTCGGGTTGGAACATTAAAACAGAAAGTCGTTATTAACTTTCCAGAGGTTTTATATAGAAATGTAAAGATGTCCCAAAAGAGACATTATGTCGTTAAGAAACCACGTTGTATTTTACAGGAGGAAGTTGACATAAATTTATGCTTTTGGGTAGAAAATAATGCATTCAGCTTGTGGGAGAAAGTAGGTCACTTTCTCCGTGATTTCATTTCTACGTGGTTTTTTTTATCTTTAAACCTGCGTTTATCACATACAAAGGTTTATGCCACTAATTTGCTGACAAAATGAAAAACACAGCTTTAATACATCAATGTCACTCACCACCATTGGATGCTTCCGGAAGAGGGGGAGGTAGGAAAGACGGTTCCTTTAGGGACAGCGATGACATCTCAATCGTTATGTATACACAATCATCTCTTCATAGCTGTGCTGTGGTGTGACAAAGCAAATCCAATTATCTCGCTCACTTGACTTGACTTAAGTCAATAATGGGCAGTGGTGAAAGTTACAATCATGCCAAAACATGTCGAATGCACTGACCATGCCTTGTTCTTCTTGTCCTGCCAAGTAACGTATCTATTTCCCCTGTCAAAGGAAACATGATCATTATTTTGGGAACATAACCGCTATACAGTACATCCCCTATGTCATCTCCATTTCCATATTAAGGAAGGAAGGAAGGAAAAGGAAACCCGGGATCATCATCCCCTTCTTTTCTTCTGCACCGTTGCATTGTACTAAATACATTTCATTCTCTTTGTAAGTCCGCAACTTGGAGTGAGAGCATACAATGTACAATTAGATTTGACACGGATGACATGAAGTAAAATGAACCTTCTCAACACCATTGATAAATGCAAATATAACAGAGATGGAGAGGAGAAAGTTTTTGCATTTAAAAAACTGGTTCAACCTTAACGATTTTCCTCATTCACTTTTGTGACTTCCACAGAAATTGAGTATGAATTCTCAACTTGCGACTTGCCCCATCCAAGTCGGTCATTATGCAAAAGAAAAAGGAAGCATATGTGCATAACGGTCATTGTTGTGGATGTTAAAAGTGTGTGGTACACATACATATCAACAAAACAAAGCAACCCCTCATCAGAGTTTTTGAACTTTCATTACAGTTGGCGTTCATTTGCGGATTTGGATTCAGGAAGCATCTGTTCACTCCATCATTGTTATACAAATGTACATTGTGAGGCCCCTCTTGAATGAATGGGAGGGACAGGGATAATATAATGAATGAAAAAGACCTGCTGCCAAATAAATACGTACTTTACTTTATACCTACTGCTTTCATCTCACTTGTTCATATGTTACCAACAAACAGGTCGAAAAGAATCCCTTGCCTAAAAACAGTGTGCGGATTTTCAATAATTTTTTCGTCCCATTGTCATCCGTCACTTTTAAAGAGTAGTACACAGATGTTAAAGTACTTAAGAAACATATTGCATTGACCCATTAAATTCATCTATTTTAGATTTATACCGGATTCATAATGGAATGAAATTCGTGAAGAAATCAGTCGTTTTATCCAACTTTTCTTTCTTTTCGTCACACAATCACTGCAGTTGGGCTCAGGTGAAAGGTTTAATTGACTTCCAGATTGAATACATACCATCCAACTCACTTTCACACGTCGTTTGTCAAACGCGACGTGAAAGAAAAGGAAGCGAGGTGCCGCATTTTTAGACGACGATTGGTAGGTAGGTAGATACTCATTTCCTTAGGGAGTATCAATGCATGGGTTATTGATGGGGAAAGTCAAAGGACACAAGTGTGCAATCGAACATGGGCCAGAAGAAATTACATTACACGCATCAAAGATTTTTGTCTCGCTTGCTTTTTGCTTTGCTTCTCCTCTTCTCACTTGGCAGTTTCGGACTTTTATCATAAACGCTGCTGTAAGGCACTTCATTTCTGTCGCGTTTATTCTATTCCACAGTAAAAAATGAGATTCAGTCAGACGAGGAGTGGCTGACTCCCGAGAGAATTAGCGTAAGTTTTGAGATGAAAAAGCACTACGTTCCCTTTGACCAATCAACTCCATTACATGTGGACAACCAAAGCTTGTTCTCTTTCAAGAAAAAGTCACAAACGACAACATCCAAGCAAAAAGACGCTTTGTAAACGTTGCAATAGAGTCCTGTCTTTATTCTTTCCATTTTAAGTCATCTTAAAATTTACATGGTGCACGTTTGATCTGCCATGTAGGTGCCAATCTGGGCTTGAATCCTGGCCTGTGCATCAACCACACCTGGATCCGTGATTGACGTATATACATCGTAGCAATGTTCCGCATCTACAAAAAATACATTTTGCAAAATTAGCTTTCAGGACTTTTACAAAATGAAGAAAGAGAAAACTTACTATCGATTACAATGACGGTGTTGCTGTCATTCGTCTGATCAGGGCTCATGATCCCTTGAGAACTCCAAGGGTCCCAGTCCCCATTAACGAATACGGTACACTTTGCATCAATGTCCAGTCCTCCGTACATCGCGTTCACCTCGTCCACACGGCCTTTGACGTACTCAATGTTTATCCTGGGTAAACATTAAAGACAGTACGTGTAATTGAATCAATTCTTCCACTGTTAGCGCAACTAGTATACTCGTACAGAATTTCTCAAACTCAACTTACTCTGGACCCCAATACGCCATGCAAGTCTCCACCCAAATGTCCCCTGAAAACAGTGAGTGTCCAAAAAGCCCATGAACCGGGTCACTTGAGAAGTAGTACCCAAACTCATTGCAAGTTTGCCAAATCCATGACGTGTAGTCAGTATCATCATCTTGGATCCCCTTCCTTTGGGCTCCTTCCCTTCTCAGTTTCTCAAGGACTTGAGTGTTCTTCATCCTACGATTGCAGTTTGGAGCCTCGATGTACGTCCTCATGAAGGAGGCATACCTCTCAAGGGGGTTGAGACCTGGGGAGGATTTGAGAAGGGGGCAGTACTCGTCCACGTATTCAGCCGGGGTGTTCCAGGCCCAGGGCATCATGGTCAGGTAGGAGAAAAAGTCTTCACGGGCGATTCGGTCAGACATGTCGATGGGGCAGTAGCCCATCATTTCTGGGAATGCTTGCATATCGGTGAAGGTTCCGCAGGAGGAACCGTTCACGACTTGTTCCATGCAGGTGAAAGCCCCACGAATGGCTGTAGCGCAAGCTTCATCCTTCTCTTGGATGACTTCGGAGCAGACCCGCATGTACCCTACGGTATACTCGTAGACATCATAATAATTAGTTTTTTTTCTCCAATAGGACATTCATTATTAGACCCCTCATATGCCTGTACCTGGAAAGTCATAGATGGCTTCCAGGGGTGCAGAAGAAGCTACAGCTGAATTGACAAGAGTTGGATACTTGGCCTTGAAATAGGCGACCATATTGGCAGCATATGAGCATCCAAAAAGAACCCAAGGGACGGTCGCAGACTCTGGAAACCTCTGCTTGTAATCCACAATAAATCTGGCAGCGTCAGCATTCGCCTGGGTCACCGTATGGATGCCCATGGCGGACGCGTTGTATTGGTCCCTTAAAAAATGACAAATTCTCAACATACCCCAAAAGTTTGTATAGATATTTACCAATGGGGATAACTGTCTCCATAAAACCTATGCTCCAAAACAATCATGTGTGCATGATGGAAAGCCGCAAAATCCGCCCATTTGAACCCATTAATGTCCCGTTCCGCATTCCATTCCCCACCCAACCAAAGGAAGATGGGTCCTCCAGTCTGGTAGAACTCATTCCGTTCCCAATACCTCTACTCAAATTTACAGAGCATTTTATCTGCTAAACATTTCAATGATGTACCAACCTGAGGGTAGGTTTGAGTGCAGTCAGGGTCCCCTTCGTGGTCAAGGCACTGAGGGAAAGTGTAATTCACTGCTTGAGCAACCGTCCCTTCACCAAAGAGCGAAAGGATGAATGCTATAGCAACCACTTGCTGGAGTAATGTCATGGTCGTGCAAAAAAGTGCAGTTGTGGTCAAGACCAAGTTCAAAGTCAAATTGAGAGATGGTAAAATTCTAACTAAATCAAATCATGCACTGTCCATTTCATATCCTTATATCAATTGTCCTTCATCCCCAGTAAGTCTCAAAATCATTGTTCAAAGTAGATAAAAGTGAATCCTTGGGATGAATGAAATTGGGTAACTATTATCATTTTCAGGACTTGGTTCCTCGCTGACCAAACTTGTGTAGTTATCAATCCATTTCGCTTATGGGCATTGCCAGATCCCGCAAAATAAATCGAGGTTTTCATTCGATAACACTCTTTGCCAGTTTGCAATAGATAAGAGATAAAAAAACCATCATCATGTCTGTCTACCATTGGCCCCTGTCTCATTCAATTTTTACAGTGTGTGAATCATTTTCTACCGTTGTATAATTTTTGTATTACTAAATAAATTAAGGAACAAGAAACACAAATTCCCTACAACTGTAGTTTTTTGTACACCTCAATTGTTTTCGAAATGGAGAAGTTTAACAACCGTGCCGCAGCAGATGAGGAAGACGAGGATGCCAAGAATGTGACTTGTTGCCTTTGTATACCCATCAGAATTGGGGTTTGGATCCTTGCAGTTTTAGCTACGGTACAAATAGATAGGATTAAAAAGTTTTTGTGGCACATTCTAAACTTTGCATTATGTTTTTTTTACATTTTAGGCCTCAGCACTATGGAAAATTGGGGTCAACGTAATGAATCTCTGCATCGTGTACAGTTTGGAAGATGACGACAGTGGCGATGTGAATGAAACAACGGACGAGGACGAGGCAGACCTTCTGTTGGTGAAAAGAATAGCCATTGCACAACTGTGGGTGAAAGTATCCTTTGGACTCGTGCATCTCGCCTTTTCCATCGCCCTTATGTACGGCTTAAGGACTCGAAACCCAAAATTGTTGACGACTTGGGTCATCTATAGCTTCTGTCTCTTGGGACTGGACATCATCAAAGTCCTTTTTGTATTCATCCTTGTTGCGGCGTACGTCAAAAATCCTGGGGTTACTGCAGTCGGACTCACCGTCATGCTGGGCTTTGGTCTATTCCTGCTTCTGGAGTTCTATTACATTTGGGTGGTGAGGACCTACTCAAGGATTTTGGAACGGGAGAATGCAAAAAAGATGTACATGCCAGTTGCAAATTCGAATGCAAAAGTTTAGTGAGAGCCTAGATTTTTAAATAATTTGTTTGTATACGTGTAGATTATCCATAAATCAGAAAACATATAAATATGACATGATGCATTGAATTGTTTCCAATTTTAGACATCATCCTGTAGTACTCAACTATTCTTCACTTTATGACAACAAGAGGAACAGAGTGACAAACAAATCAAATCATTTCACTCGGCTAAGCATCAATCAAGGATAAATCTGTCCAAAACATCGGACAAAAAATTGTGAACATAAGGCATTCATTCGTATTTGCCAAATATGTTATGGTTTAACGGAATTTATGCAAGCCTTCATTTTTTCTAACCCTTTTTTTATTGTATACCCACCTACCACTACAAGGTTTTGTTTCAGCCATTCAATTATGAGTCTGATTCCGGACGGGAAGAACATTAGTTTAACACATGGAAAGGAAAAGGACAAAAACAAGTCGAGGTTTGTAATGTTCCCTATCCTTCCTTTAGCATTCGCATTCAATTGAGCCGTTCTACCCACAAAAGTTAGGTTGGTTAGAGTGTGAAGATAATGGAATTTGACAAGGATTAAATGAATCCCTCTCTTCCTCTGTCCCTCTCTCTCTGTCTCTCCACACCATTCCAATCAGATTATGAGTGGATGGTGCAAATCGAAGCCAGCCTTTTCAACTTGATGCAAGCGTTGCAACTTTTTCATCTCCCTTTAATTCCTGTCGCTACTTTTCCTTTTACTTGCAAAAATGTTGATAAATATTTGGCCTACAAACGAGTTTCTTGCAAATGTCGACTTTATGTTTACTTTCTCCATATTCCATAATCATAAGACTTCACAATTGCAAGCTTTCTCCGAAATGTTATAAATGGTATTAAAAAAATGGCCAAACTGATCTCATTATGAAGTTTTATGATCCCTTTTATGCAACTGGTGCTTCACTTTACTCATAGAATAAAATGTGGTGCAGAAATAAATATCAACAAAAGATGCACATCTCTCAGCAAAAGTTGAAGTTCAGTTCCATTTTTTGCTTTGAACTTTAATCACAGTTGACATTTTCCTTTGCAGATTAAGCTTAGCTGAGGGAACATCTGTTCATTCTCTTCACAAAATGCTCCATTGTTGTCGCGGGTTCTATATATGGGCCCCCTTTCATTCCATTATGCAATGGAAGGGAGAGAAAGCAATGTGATAATGAATGAAAAAAGACCTGTTCATAAATGAATGTGAACGTATACTAGCCTAAGTACTTCGTTTCAATATTTCATATGTTCATCAGATCAACGAATGAGGCTTTTATAACTTGAATTAAGTAACAATAACTACAAATTTGAAAGGGCGGAACATAAGCATTTTTAGGCAAGGTAGAAACGTTTGGAAAATGTTCGAAACACTAAACATTTTGAAAATGGCAATTGTTTTACTTATATGCCCCTACAAATCATCATCAGTGAATGGGCATACTGTTTACGAATGGTTGTCCGTTTACAATACAGAGCAACCTTCAAAAGGAAAGTGTTTCAGTTTACGTAATCTCTGTACAAATTAACATAACAGCAGGCAAGTCATTCTGTGTGCATCCTCCCTAATTCATGCTATCAAAATAAACTACGTCATACCTCATTCCTCCGTTTTTATTGGGGTCGCAGAAGAATGACACATCAGGTTGAAACAGGAACTTAGATAAGCTTTATTTTTTCATCGAATTTTGGGGTACCCAAAAAATTAATTCATATCGTTTCAAATAATGAAACCTGAGTTTCAGTTTGGTGATCAAGCTTGATGATAAGCTGTTGGATTATTATGCTCTGCAAAATTCCATTAAAAATGAATGCTAATCTGTTTGACGATGTGTTGGGTTAATACGTTACGTACGTTAGTGTCAACTTGCTTACCACTATTTGTTGCCACTTTTATCATTTATCCCGGATACAGACAGGTATAAAAGCCACTACCCATAACACACTTTGTCACAGATCAATTCCAAATGATCAGTGCAAATCTCAAAATGTGGTCAAATAAAAGTATTGTAGCTGTCCTAACACTTGTGGGAACAGCATTGTTGTCCTTCCAACCCACTAACGTTGTGGGCCAGATCAGCATCACACAAACTCAGTTTAATTCCGCGGTGACCACTAATAGTGGTCCCACCCCTTGGTTGTCCCAGTACAACGCCTTCATCGCAAGTCTATCGAAAGGTTCAATTTCAACAAACTTAGAAGCAGCAATGTTCTTGGCGCAGTTGATCCACGAATCTGGTAAATACACTTTCTTGTATGCTTTTTTAATTTAACTTATGCCGTTTTTTTATATTTTTTTACAGCTGGACTCACCACGAAAAGGGAGGTTCCATGCACGGGTACCAACGGCGGGACAAGTTGTCCCGCACGCTATTCAGATGCAAGCCACCAGTACAACGCACCCTGCGGGAACATCACCGGGAGGAGCTTCTACGGGCGCGGATACATTCAGCTGACTTGGTGCGACAATTATAACCGCGCTTCGGCACAGCTGGGACTGGGTACTGCCTTGAGGGATGACCCGGACTCCGTGGCCTCAAACGAGGGGAGGGCGTGGGACACAGCCGCCTGGTTTTGGAAAGTGAGCGTCCACGGCAAGCTGGAAGGGACTAAAGAGTTTGGACGAACCACGAAGGCGATTAATGGAGGAGAGTGTACCACATATCCGGACAGGGCGAGGAATAGGTTTGCCAAATACCAAAAGGTGTTTACGGCACTTGCACTTTCTGGCACGGCGAATGAGAAGGGATGTTACAATTAATTCAAAGACCAGGATTTCAAAAGTTCTTATGAATGCAAATATAAAATTGGGATACAAATAAATACGTAAGAACATAGGAAACCCGTCTCTTAGCATGAGTGTTTTGTTGATCTTTACTCACGCTTATTGATATTCGATGGATACATAAGTAGTTTGAGTTTAGCCAAGATGCCATCTGTTCATTATTGACAAAACGTATATCATTTTTGTCGCTTCTTCTGCATGAACCCCTTTCGATGTGAACCATGAATGAGATTTGAGTATATCAGTGGAAAAGACATGTTACCAAATGAATACGTCATCATGCTTTCACTTCTTCACCAATATGACAAGTCCTTCCGAAAGACATATCTAAGACTGAAAAATATGGTTTTTTGATTATCCCTCTCCATTGAAACAGGGTTAAATGCTAAACTCATACTACTAAACTGCAAAAACCGCATTGACTTTATGCAAGCTAAATGTTTGAATGTTCAAAAATGGGCGTAAGATTTCTCCTCAAAGCAATATTTACAAATATACAATGACAAAGTAATTTGATTTCTTTCCTTACAATTGAGATTTTATTGCGTACCCAAATAAATTGTACCCAAATGGATGTATTGATTGATACAGATTCATAAAATCATCTTGCTACAAGAAGAAAGTGTAGAGCATGTACACCAACTTTCTTTCCTTACGTGTTACGTTACAAAAAAGCTACAAATTTAAGGAAGGTTGCACACTTATGCTTTGTCATGTCATCTACTATCACTACTTTTTGTTAGTTGGTAAGGTAATTAGATATCTACAGAATGTACATATTCCTGACACTTTTCTTAGCTCACGGTTTTTCAACCTTTGTTCCTGTTGGAGCATGTGAACTATCTGAAGCAGCCGTAGACGCGGTAGTTGTGAATGCCGATGATAAGGAAGTCGGTGACATGTCGCTATTATGAGCCCCCTTGGGTGACCTGCTAGTCGTTGAGGATATGACATTTGCTTGCTGCTCATTATTGCCCTGTTGAAACAAAGGTCCTCCACCATGGGGATGATGGGGGAAGCCGCTGATGTTGGGGGGAAGGGGGATTCCTCCAGGATGACCTCCTCCAGTCACGGATCCTACAACCCTTCTCATTTCCTCCAAGGCGTTGGCCTGCATGAGGATGTGATTCTTGGCAAGAAGAAGGGTGGCTATTTTGGAGAGTTTCCGAACCGAGGGGGAGTGAGCGTAGGGAATGACACCTGCAAGAAGATAAAAAGCATTACAACTTGCATTGTTATATTAAATGCATGCACATTTACTTCTCAGCTCGTCCAAGGCATCGTTCAAATCATGCATCCTTCTCCTCTCCCTTGCATTGATGCTCAACCGGACAGCTTTCCCTTGTCGATTCTTCTTCCCTCCTGAGGAAGAGGAAGTCTGGCCACCTCTTCCTCCTCCTTTTCTTAGACCCTCATCCTGCTTTCCCCCACCCAAGTTGAGATTCACATTCAAGTTTAAATTGTGGGCCGATGATGGGTCAGCTACTAAAGCGTCCAATTTTGTTTTCTTATTATTCCCTCCCTTTGACCCTTTCCTCTTGTTATTACGAGTCAGGATGTCCACATATGGATTGGTGTTTGAGGAGAGGAGAAAGTTAGGCCCAAAACCACCTCCACTGCTTTCTCCACTATCTACATCCACATCCACATCATCCTCGTCTTCATCCTCATCTTCATCCTCATCATCTTCGCCATCTTTGAGTGTAAACTCGTCCGAAGCGCTACTTGCTTCTTCCCCAGGGTAGTAGTATTTACTACCGGGGTCTTCATGCGGTTTAGTTGGAATTAAGGGTCCATCCAATTTGGGAGGCGGATATTGAATGGGAGGATGAATTGCTGGTAAAATAATGGGTGTCGGATTTGTATTATTTTGGAGCTGCAACTGCATCTGATGTTGAATGGCGGAGAAATTGAAGTGGGGGAAGTTGGAGGAAGGTGGTGGAGGAGGAGGAATCAGTCCAGATTGTGATTGTTGTTGAGAAGAGGAAGATGATGAGGATCTGGGAGAAGGATGATGGTGATGATGATGGGGGTGTTGATGAGAGTCACCGCCACCACCACCACCACCGTTGCTACTAATCATTCCCATCATCATATTTGTCAACATTCTCTCATCCACTGGGGAAAGCAGACAAAGTCTGAAAAAGAGAAAGTTGAGACAAAATTTGGCACATTTGAAAACTAATTTAGGATCCCAATTGATACTCACAATCTCAACCTGCCCCAAATCTATGCTACACAGACGTCATTTTAGCTAATATACTTTATTTGTAAACGATTTGTTCGGGTGAAGAAGAATTTATTTAAGTAATCGCTCATCCTTTTATGCATAACGGAAAAGGAAAGTCATGCTATGATGTGAATGAATTGGGGGACAAATACAAGAGAAAGTGTGGAAAAGGAGGGGGGAGAAATGAAATGAAATGAGATGACATTGGGCCGGAATCATTTAATTAACTGATGGAATCTCCCAACCAAAATAAATCAAAATTATCCGTCATCTCACTTTCCTTCCCCTCACTTGGAGTAAGTACCTCAACATCCGAAGGATTTCATCCCATTTCATGTTATCATATCATATCATATCAGAGCACATCATGCCACAAAACGCAAAATCACAATTCCCATTTGTGTGATTGTGGTCGTTAATCAAAACTTTATATATCTATATTTTTGTGTCTTGTGTCACTTCAATTCACTTCACTCCCCCCTCCTCTCCAACTTTTCTCTTGTCAGATTCGCTCGACACTTTCTCCTTCGTTTTTTGTACCTAACCCTAACCTTCAAGTAAAATGACTTGAACCACTTTCTCTTTACTTGATGGATGTGTGAACATATCAAATTATTTATACTTGAGCAAAAGAGAAATGGACCAAGGAAAGGGACAAATTTGATTAGGTAAACACTATGATTGATCGACAGTAGGAGTGTGAGTAATCTGTCTAACTTTCTCCAGTGTTGGTATGCATTTATTTTGAACTGGTTCTGGCTTAAATAAACTTTGGCGAAATGTGTACACCGAAAAGAAGGGGAATCGTTATAGTTTAAAGCGTTTTATAAAAACACATCTAGCCTTCGTGTATTATGCATACAATTCTTACAACCTGAATGACAATTAGAGAGAAAGGTTGTCATAGTTTAGATTCGAATTTTTACAACTTAAAAAAACTATTTTTTTAAAAAATCTAGTGCAAGTTTTTGTATATGAACTTACCTTTAATAGTTGAATAAATTGTATGGCCATTTTTCAATACAGTCAATTTCTGGCAAATTCAATCCCACATTCTCAAACACAAAGCTCTTCAATCAATCAAAACGTGGATGCTTCCGTTTCAATTGTCCATTTGTATTGTAGATAAGAAAGTGTTTAAAAGGGACCACTGTTTGTTTTGAATGAGCAATCAGAGGTAAATTTTTTTTTTAAATTTTGAAGTGCATTTTGTTGGAAAGAGGATTTTGAAACACAAACTTCTGATGCTGATGATTGATTTCAATGTATATTTTTATGCTTTAAAAAATCGTTCTTTACAGTTTTTTGGTGGTCAAGGTCATAGTTTTAGGAAATTAAATATATACACGACCTGATAACATGGATTACGCAGTTTAACAATGCCCCGTTCAATCTATTTTATTTGTATGTGTGTGTGAGAGTAAAAGGGTAATCAATGCAGCCTCTCTCCAATGAATCGCTGGAGCTGGTTGTAGTGAAACTGTGCGTAGTCAGTCCGAGAGTGAGACGAGGGTTGCTTTCAGCTATTTCCTCGGAAGCTGTGTGTGTGTGTGGGGAGGAGAAAGTGAGAGAGCTTTCCCCTCCCTCCACTCCTTCTTTCAACCTTCTGGTATTCTCTACAGTCTGTCTACTCACTGGGTGAACAAGACACTAAGACTGCGACTGGTATGAAATTAATATTGGATTTCTCTGGGCCCTCGAACTTCGATACGTACCTCGTCTATATTGTGTTAGAGAAAGCTGCCTTACCGAGAGTAGAAGCAATGGGTATGTACCTCCCTAGTTTTTGCAGGCCTCATCGCATTTGACTTCACGCTGTACTAAAGAATTTGCGAGTAATAATTTTCTAACTTTCGTAAATTTTGTAAACGGAAACTATAAATGCTGCTCTTTGGTTTTATCAGACAATAACCACATAAACCATTACTACACGTTTGTATACACATAGAAAACCTTCAAACTCTTATCATAGAAAGGTCATAATATATTATAGCATAACAATGTGGGCGAAATTCAAATGTCGTATTAGAAGGTATCATAAGCTCCATGCTGTACTCCGCTTGGACTGGAGTCTATGATCACGGATAAAATAAAATTTAGGTTCCCAATGCGGGAGAAAGGTGGACCCATCTTCAAAAATGTAGAAAGTTTAGAACATTTCAAAAGTAAAATAGGACACATACTTTATGTCTAACTGTCTTAGGAAAAACGGTACGAAAGAAACTCATAAACCTTTTTTGTGGAATCCACAATAATAATTTTTATTTGCATGGGGAAAGTACAGCGTTGCTGAAAGACCGGTATACATGATGGTCCTAAAATAATATAAAACGAGTAGACGGTAGTGCTCGCATTGTGTCATCTGTTTCGTCAACAAT
>JAQIWU010000418.1:0-26761 GCA_034696445.1 Isotomiella minor
TTAAAGAAAGCTAAATAGGGTTAGTTTTATTTATCTGCACCCTTGATAAGACAAATTCTTTGCAAGATTTTACATTCTTTGGAGTTTTGCGACAAACAAGTAAAGAGAAACTTACTGCTTTCCTTTTCCAGCACGTTTGTTTGATTAATGGACAAATCCTGCAGACAATTCCAATTCGCACGTTGCACACTACATTATCCTTCTCGTTAGGAACACTCTCACTCTGTTGCCTTGCATTCTAGTTTCAGTTTCACTTGCAAAAATTTCTTAAGTCACAAAGAAACGCCCTTTAGTCACCACTCCAGAGAAGGGTACAAAGTATGTAGAATAGACTTCCGTACAACTCGAAGGAAACTGTTGCTCCGGACGAGATCCGAAACGCCTCAAGTACCACAGCAGACTAACGACTCGCCTCTCCCAACTACACACTTCCTCCCAACGATCGAACTTTCTCTCTCCGCAGTTTGAGAATTGAAGGGAAAGGCAGAAAATTTGGGGCAGTCGTTGTGAAAGAAAGCACGTGTGGTTGATATTTGATATATACTAACTCCCTTACAGAAAAAAATGCAGTGGGAAAGGTCGGCTTCTCACTCCTCTGTCCCTCCTGCTTTTATTGCCATTGCCAATATCGAGCAGAAGAGTGGACAAGTTTTGCATAAAACAAATATACGAAAATTGCAAGTTCATCCAAGAATGAATGTCTCTAAGGGATTTGAAACTTTATTCCTGAAAAACTACGAGGACTACTTTTCTCTCCTGTTTTGAGTGAGTGAAAGTTATGCGCAATTATAGAGTTGTCCGTCCCAATTCATCTTTCTACCTTGGCCATCTATCATAACACATTTTCTTCTTTCACTCTATGCTTAATGCGGGTCGAGAAAGAGCAAGTCTAGCACAGGAGCATCAAACAAGACCATGCAATTTACTCATACATTTTTTACCTGCCAACTTACTGTTGGAATTGGAAGTACCTAAGCACTTTACTTTCTCCTTCCTTTTTTTGAAAAGAGATGAAAGTTGATCGTCTTATGTACCCCTCTTTCCTGTTCTCTTTATACAAATTGTTATGAAGAAAAATATGCAGAGCAGAATGTTAGACATTTCCATTGATGACGGTAAACGCCATATCATTGTGAGGAAATGAAATGACTCCTTTTTTCGCTCTATGGTTTGAACCAAACGGAAATTGAAAGTCTTTTCTTTACCCAACCCACGCATATTTCTGTACATCCCTTCTTAAAATAAATCAAACAGTTTAAGGCTACCATCCTTCCAACTCTTTTGGAAGATTTAAATCTTGTCAGAGAAAACAGTTGTTTCGTAAAATGAAAATCGCATCAACTCAGCTTACACCTTCTTGGGCTGATTGGCGTGAAAGGTGTTCCGTTTGGTGAGGAGAAAGGCGGAAAACATTTGGCAAAGTATCTTACAAGGATATAAAAAGTTTTGCTCTGTAAGAAACTTGGATGTAATCTGAGATCTCATAAAGAAAGTGGAGTCATGCAAAGGGAACAACTTTTTAGCTAATTATTTGCCAGCCGTCAGGTTTTTCTTCATGGAGTGTAGTAACTTTACCACGTCCCTTTTTATCTGAAAGTTGAAAATGACATTTAATGCTTCCAGCAATGCCACAAGGAATATGTTTTATGGTAAAAGTCCCAAGTTGCATACCTACTTTCATTTTCCAAAAGCCAAAACCCAGCCCATTTCTCTACCTCTTTCCCAAGTATCTTGACACATTCAAAGTATTTTACTTCAATAATGCGCACAATACGAAGTACGAAAATAAACAATAGGCAATAGCACTCTTACAAATTATAAAGTTGGAAGAGCTCATTTTTCACACATCGAAAGCGTGTAAGTACGTGCTTTGGGGAATAATAAGGAAGAATTGAATTAGTGATCAAGCAAAAATAAATTTATTCTACATTGTCCTCCAGGAAGCATGCTCATGACTATGGCTCAAGTATCGTATCGTATGTTTCTTATGACTCCTCATTTCATCGTATCCATCATTTTTATCTGCATCCACTCACTCACATTATGACTCTTGTCACGATTCGTATAAGGCTTTTGAATTAAATTGAGTTTACACCTCTGCAAAACTAGTCCAATTTGTAAGATCAAAGTGAGTTTAAAAGCGCTTGAGAAATCAGTCTCACGTCTCCAGTAATAAAATTTCTCCAGACATTTATTTCAGATGATAACATAAAGAGTTACAACATTTAGCTTGGTTTACATTGTGACAATTTACGTCAGCTCAGCACTTACTTTCATGATTAAAAATCGCTCAAGTGTACATCGGAAGTGCTCTTGTAGAAAGCATCGGTATGTTTGCCAGAGATAAAACAAACAACAGCCCAAACCTAGTTTTCTTTCTTTGACTTTTGAAGTGGTTCGTTTGCCTGTTTTAGCAATAAGAAAAAGACGCTATGTTAGATCCAACTGAAATAAAACGGGTATTAAATCGATGAAACAAACATTCAAGCAGTGGAAGGAATTGAGCAGCGATGCATAAATAGAAGACATAACATATAAAAAGCTCATATAAAAAGCTGAATGAAATCTGCAATCAAGTTTTCATAACACTTTTTACACATAACAAAGCTCATTCTGGTACCTAGTATTCGGTTTAAATTTAGGTAGTCATTAAACGCATGCATCCATAGTTGAATGTTGAATGTGGATTAAATCATCGTTCTTTACCCACGTCAGTCAGATTCCTCCGTAAACATAGAGCAAAGCAAATGAGGAGGATGAGTTGTGAGACCGAGATCAGGCCACCTAAATCAACAAAGTGTATGTATTGTTGTAACGTATCTAACCTGCAATATCGAAGTTTGTATGAAGTAATTGCCCTTGCCGACGAGAGAGAACATTGAACAAGTGCACGAATGTTTTAGAGTCTTGAGAAGAGTCATGTCAAGTTATCGCTAGTAATTTAATGTAATGGACCCTGGCTCCATTGCTTCAGTGTGTGTAGTGGGCTTTCCAAGATATGTTTCTTACTCTGCTTTTGTGAACAATTTCTCCAATTGGTTGCATTGCTGTACGGTCGGTAAGTATACAACACATTTTCAAATATTTATGAAAGAAGCAGCAGTATCTAATGGCACTGGAAATCTGACGCTGTCAATAACAAAAATTATTATTTTCTTGACAAGTTACTCCTCTGAATTGAGGACATGTGGTAAGTAATGTGTATGTATTGCGCTGTCAATTACATTTATGTTAGTTGCGAAGTTTTAGAGTTATTATTAGTTCATCTCTGCCCCGATAAGTAAGTAAGTTCTGGACAATCATAGAACAAAAGACAAGTCCTTCTTAAAATCATTTGAAGGTTCGTCAGCTTTAAGTCATGTCATAAGCCAGGCGTTATAAGTCACTTGTCTTTGGCAGTAGAAAAGTAAGTAAACCCTAGTTCAACCTTAGGTTTCGAAGCGCTATCAATCCTTGAAAGCAATCAGTACAATCCAATTACGTCTACTTAAGTTTAATTAAAGTTTAAGAAGCAATATTTTCATGGCGAAGTTGTTATACAAAAGCAAATGACAAAGTGCATGGTTGACTTTGTGCTAAGATTATATAAAGCAAACCGTCATCCTCGGTGTCGGATTTAATTGTAGGCCGAATAAGTTCAGGAGTTGAAAGGGTGGAGAAGGATAAATCGATTGTATTTTACATTTTTTTTTACACGTCTTCCTTTTTGTTCACGGACATCCAGCAGATTCTCTCTTGGAATTATTAAGTTTGTGCTTTTTAAAATCTTTAATGGAGGAAGGAACAATTCTATGGAAGCCTCAACCTTGCTCTGGTTTACAGTTCATTTTTGACTGCATCTTTCTGTACTTGGCTATTTCAAGAGCACTGCACGTCTCAAAATTGTGAAATGGCCAGTTGTGGATTCTTCGTTGGTGTCAACGTTGACGTAAAAATTACAGAGCACAACGTATCAAGTCTCTGAGAAATTTGTTGTGATAAACTTGTCGAGGGTAATTTGTTTAGTAATGACAGGAGATAACGGATTTAGTTAATGAAAAATTATGTAAAGTTTTACGTTGTCAAGGTGTTTGCAAATATTTCTTGCCGTAGTTTAGGATTGAAACAAAATTATTTTGTCTGAATTTTTTGCAGAACGCTGTCGTGTGATGAAAGAACGGGAGTCATCATCATCACCAAGCTAATTAACGCCTGTACACATAATTTCAAATCTACCCTCAGTCATCATCGTAATGCATAATTTGAATATCAAGTGCGCACATGTGCCATTAATTTGTGTCACGATCCATGCGTGGTTCTGACATTCCGTGATGATGTGCAAATGAAGAGCTCCCCTTCATCTCGAATGTGATTAATCCGTGAGACAAAGAATTCAAGTGTTATTTTACGTGAACAATTTCCACAATTGGGGTAAAGTAAGCTTGTTTGTTTTACAACTGAAATATTGTGATCGGTTTTACACCGATCGTTCATCCCATCAAAATTCTGTGTCTCAAGAAAAAGAGGTTTTGGGGATCATCATCAACGTCTTTTGATCCCCCAAAATCAAGGTCATCAAAATCTTCTAAAAGTGGTGGAGCAGTGCCACGTTCATCTAGTCTAGGAAGGAATGGACAACTCAATACAGGACACAGACCAGGGTAAGTTGACAATTTGTAATTTACCAGAGCAAAACGAGACACTTTTTTCATAACCGAGGTCTAAAATTCATCACAAATCTTAAACGAAAAAGAATTGCACTGGGATTAGAAATAGCAAAGACACAACAACCATTTATTCATGTCAGTATAAAGTACCGCTTAATCTTTACAATAGGCAACTAATAAAAGGAATCCACGTCTTATTTCCCAGTCACCTATCATCATTTTCATCATCATCATCATCAATCCATTTGATCAAGGAATGCAGGATAGACGAATATAAAAAATCATTCTCCTCTTCGCATTGAACGTCCATCGTAAGGGACTTTGCTAAAAATAAATGCCTCCTTCACGGGATCTTAAGTAGATGCTGCTGTGACAGGTATCCAAAAGCCACCGAAGTAGGTATTTTATTGAATGACTGTAACGAAGGTTTATTGTGTTGCTATTTTTTCGTCGGCTAACTGCTTCAACGGTTGGTTGGCACAGTGTTTGGTTGGACTCTTTCGTTTCTGACGAGGAGATTGGGACTTGTACAGTGTTTTGCTGGTACATGTCATGATAATCATCTTTCATCGTCATGTGTGTTCCTATTCCGTCATCATCGGACATTGGGTCCGTCTCATCTTCTTTCTGTGGAGTTGCTATATTTATTAAGATATATAGAAGGAGTCCTGTTACAGAAAGTCATGACTGTGTGGATGAATAGTCCCAATTGCAATTTTAATTAATATTTCACTGTCTGGGTAACTGTTGTTGAAAGGAAGGCGGGGTAAGATGAAACCCGATGGTTTGTTCCCTACAAACTCAAAGTAGCGTAGGATCAAAAGACCTCCAGACGTAACTGGATGCAAGCAAAACCGCTTCGGTGGACAATGGAATTTAGAAATGTTCAAGACACAATTGGCGAAGGAAATGAACAGTTGCTATTTAGCCGAATGACAAACTTTTGCCATCATTTAATACTATTAATCAATCTTGTTCATGTAGATGCAAAAACAGAAGCTCTAACATCTCATGCACATACGACATAAATTCGAACGAAATCACAGCAGCACGGTTTGGCTAGGAATTTCTATGACAGTGGATTTAATTTGACGCAATTTGTTATTTAACTTACTATAAAAAATCAAACTGCATAATCCGTCTTTTATGTACCATTACAGTCTACTTGCACAAAAACTAAAGTATTTTGCAACTCGTACCGCAATACATTGGTTACACATTTTTTATATAGAACTATGGTGACAGTTACTTGTAATTTGTGGCAAAAAAGTTAGTTCCTAATTGATGAATGTGGTGTGCTGTGATGATAAATGCGTTCGTTCTAAAATGTGTTAATCTGCATATCTGCATCTGTAACAGCTATACATACGCCTACAACTTAAATCTTTTGTTTTATCATCCTTACAACAATGGCAAATGCACTAATAGTTCTCATTGACTCAGGTAAATGCATTCTACGGCACAGATATCTGGTGAACCGAACGACGTCTGTCTATAAGTGAAAGTAACATTTCGTAAATCATTGCAGTTTCTGTTAATTAACAAATACCTTGACAAATGTAAATTAACCACCAATTGAACAAAATTAATGATCAGTAGCTATCTTACGCAGTAGTGTGCTATAATCCGTTACTGCACTCGCATTAATTGGATTCGTTTCTTGAAATTAAATATGCGTATTATGCATTGAGCTATCCACTCCTATGGTATTATGTATTTCAAAATCTCAGTCACGCAGTTCTTCATAAAACGACCATGCATAACACCGGTGCTTGGAAACCATATTGAACAGTCTCATGATGTTGCCATAAGCACTGCTCTTCTTTAACTTTACTACTGATTGCTGAGTTTGATACCGATGATGATGGTCGTAAAATGACTCACTGTTTCCTTTTAATTGAATTGATGTTGATGGTTTTCCACAAGATTTTCGCACTTGCTGATTACAAGCTGCATTGCATGGGAACGAGAATAAAGTTATAACTTGAGCCTGGAAAACTTTGACTGAAATTTCCCAACTTTTTTCAAGTAAAACATATTCTCTTATGTTTTTGTTTGACACTAGACTACTTGCACGAGCAAGTTTTTAAGTACAACTTAGCTTTCGTGATCTTGTGTTGACCTTGCATTAAAAATTGTTAAAGAAATGAAATAATTTCATTCCCTGGTCATTATGAAATGTCTACAATATTGCACTCTTCATGGTTGGCGTAAGGAAAAAGTGATGAAGTTAAAATCGGTGAATAATAAGAAACCACCATCATCATTATTATAATCTGCTTTTCCTTCAGTCAAATACAAAATGTTTCTGAAATAATGAACAAATAATGAAAGGCCACACTTAAGTAATGCATATACACATGAATTTGAAAAATAAAAGTAATGGATGCTCACAAAACTTAGACCTTTGTGTAGCATGAGTTTCATTAAAGTCAAGATCGTGAGAATCCTACGGTAATACAGTCAGAGTCCGCATCCTTTTCAGACACTGCATAATTAAGGTGACAGACAGAACAATATTAAGCGACAATTATATAAACATTTATGGTTATAAAACCGGATATTTTCACTATTCCTAAATTTTCTACAAGTCATGACCAACAGACAGACACCTTACATACTCCTCATTTCACTTTTGGTGATCTCAGATTGAATTTCAAATTTTACAAGATTCCTCCTCCTGCAGGCTAGCAAAATGTAATGTCATGGCAATTGGCGATTCTATAATATGGCAAAAAGTGAAACTCTCTCGACCACATCAACATAATAACTGATTAATTTATTGCTCGTCCATAAGTACTAAGCTGTAATTTTAAATCTGGTTATAATTTGCAACTTTTAACGTAATCTCTTTTGTAAATCCTATCACAATACAATACGTGTAGAGACTCACCCTTCCTAAAATCCCACTCGCCAACAATGAAAGTGTCAAACGATTTAATTCTAACTCTCACATCATCATTGCATATTTGGAAAAGTAATTTGGAATAACGCTTTGTTCATTTCATACATTCTGCGGTTTATTATTATTCATCTTTGTGAAAACAACATAAAAAACGCATTACTTAGGATATAGCTTCCGCCGTCCTAGGGTTCTTATTAGATTTATTTGACAAATTGGCACATCTGCAGATAAGTTGAGGAGCTTAGAGCGAGTGCATTATTGTCACACTTTTGCTCCAAACACTTTGCTCTGTTTTAAGATTGCTCTTTATGTGTTCGTTCGTGTATGCAGAAATATTTTGTTTTAATAGACAAGAATGAAGAAATGAAATTGAATTGAAATTGGGGCTTTACGTATTCAATGTAAATGCCATTCTATAAGGATCATCACATCTTCTTGATAATACGCATACTTTCCCTCCCTCGATCCTTTGCCTCATCTGCAGTCATCTTCAATTTGCATTGGTTTTGGTTTAACTTTTCAATTTCAATTATCCTTCTTATGTCTCACACATTGAGTTTCAGGCTTAGGAGCCAAAACTTGTGAGACTATGATTGTCCATTTCGTTTCAAACCCTTTATTGGAAAACTGTTACAATTAGTTATGGTATAATGTAATATGGACGTCTTCCTGGTTTGGGTTTCCATATTTGCAAAGCATGGATTAATTCATTCAGCACTCTAAAAGCAAATAGACCCATTTATTGGTACCTTTTACATCGTGTTTTGGCTTCCTTCTTTCTTAAATAATTGTTGGCCTAATGCGCCATGTACCAACCTTATTGTCAGCAGAACATGTAATTAAGTCATTGCAGGAGAAGAAATTAACTACGGCACTAATGATTTCTTTGCATTACGTGACATCTTTCGTAAGTCTACGTCTAATGTAACAAGTGAGTGAGTGATGGATTTGAACTCTGACCCACGTTGTGATTTATCTTTTTGTTTTATTGATCTACGCATGCTTTAGTTCGGGGAGTTGCTGGCTCCATAAAGCGCAATGAGTAATGAATGACAAAAATTAATCGACATGTTGCACGAGAGAATGTCAAGAAAAATAGAAAATAATGACTAATGACACACATTGCACATTGAGAAAGGAAGCAAAAAAATCTAGACTCCATTCATTCAAAAACTTTAAGCTACTTAGGATTTTACAGCACTTCGATTTGAATTTATGGCATTACGGGTTTATTGTAACGATCGAGGGATCTCTTTACTAGCACTATTGTTGCTTTAGATTGTGAAATCTTTGGTTTGGTTCGCTATTTTTTGTTGTTCCTCCGTGCAAGCCCAAAGTCGATTAAGTAATTTTGCTCGATTTTGTTTAATCCGCATACTATTTGCTGTTTGTGTACAGAGATTTAACGAATCACAGACTCTGTAAATGACAGACATTCATTTCGCAATTATTTTTATTAGATTCACATTGCGCTGCTGCGTGGACATCGTACATATTTCTGCTTTTTTATTAGCCTGTGTCCTGTGCAAAATGTTGGAATTGATTTTATGTATTACGTCTCCATTTGAATCATTTCATTCAAAACTCAGTACGTCAAAACATGTGGAAACATATGAGACCAATGGCTTCCACTTAAAACCATGACATATATCTCAATGCGTTGCTTCAATCCCTTAGGCGACAAAACAATAAGCCATTGCAAATCTTAGTTAAATTATACCTACGAGGTAATACCCATAATACCACACTTGTATTTAAATGAGACGAAATACTTTCACTTTGTCACGCTAATTGATTGTATTGGGTTGGGTATAATAATGAACGAGGCTAAAGATTACGTTGCGTCGTTCACTTGATTTGAAGGAGATTGAAGTTAAGTACTACTAGAAGCCCTTAATAATGAAAACCGGCTTGGTTTAAGGAGACAATGGTCAAGTTCTTCTCTTCAAAAACTACTCTACATGTTGAAAGGGAAAAAATTGGAGGATACATACTTGTATTCTCTTCACCTCGCATGTGCCCTACTAATCTCAATATCGGAGATGAAACAGTCTTAATTTTGATTTGCAAAAAAATCATTGTGCCACCATGCCGATTGATTATTGTTGGATGGATGACTGACTGACCAGTTAATGAGGAAGGCTAAAGAAGAAGTCATTTTGGACTATTATTATTGCCAACCACTAGTTTTAAGTTATTTATTTGCAGTGGCGAGGAGAGATGAGATATTCTCGCTGTATTGAATATGACTTTGGCTACGTGCAGCTTGTCTTCCATTTTTTGACGCTTGTGATGCATCAAATTTTTTTATGACGCACAACAGACAAAGCTTCTTCAAACAGTGAGAGATTCAACGACGAGGGCCATACACTATTAAACTCTAATTTCACTTCATGCATCTGCTCAGTGTGTCACGTTCAACTGCAAAAACGACTTTCGATACAAGAAATTACAGTTGTAAACCAGGATAGCATTTTTAAATAGCCGAGTGGTCGTACTTTCCTCTTTGTGTCTTCACTTTTTTTTATCACTTTAAATACGTTCATTTTGAGATATTTTAATTTGTCCTGACCTATCAAAAAGCCATATGTAAATACCTAAATATGACATGAACAGGTTGGTGATATTCTCACACTTTCTTTGTTTGGTGTGGTCTCATTAAATGCAAACTAAAAAAGGAAATGGCATGTGGTGACCAACTCAATGTCACTGATAACTTTAGCCAAAACCGACGTTATCTTAATTGTTTTTCATGAGCAAACTCAATTGAAACTTTTCGATCAAACGAATGTTACCAATTTGAATATCCTTTACAAGTAGTTGGTTTAGCACTAGAAAATATTGAAACTGCTTAATGTCGTCTTCGTTGCCAAATTCAAGGGAGGACTGCATAATGAAGTCAGAGCCTTCACTTGAATGACATCCTGCCACCATAATATTTGAAAGGGTAGTGTCTCGGCCCTGGGAGGGATGGCAGTTATTCTCATTACTTGTCAAGGAAAAAAATAATGAAAGGAGGATGATGCGTCCAAATATTTGTCTTCACTGCGGTCGGTAGCTCACAGACGTGTCACTTTTTTATGCTAATTAAATTTTTGTCTTGTTTGGTTGCGGCAGAATGCATTCTTACGTGCTGTCAACAGAAATTTTCGCGCATTCACTTTACAAAAGATGTACCGAAAGTTTATTAGTGAAAAAAAAACCGACATGAACAAACATATAGCAATTAAAAATCAAGCCCCTCACACTTTTACACTTTGCGGTGCCCTCTTCATCATATTTTTACACAACCGAAGAGAAAGTTTGTACATACAAGCTTACTCACTTTTATACAATTTCTTTCTTGGAATACATTAATTTCCTGTTTTTGACTTTTGTGTCCTTGTGTGTCATTGTCATTAGGCCACTGTTGTAAAATCTTAAATTGGAAAACGTCTAAAAAGGTGATGGTATTCGAGGAGGGTGTTCATCTCGGTCATTGGTCCCCTCACCTATAAAACAACATTTTCCATTTGGTCATCCGACACACTCGTATGTCCGTTTAAAAACATTCTCAAAGATGGTTCGAGTGGTCCTGCACCATGGCATAGATCATTCATATGAGTTGTACAATTGCAGGAATGTTGAACTGTTTGTTTAAATTTCTGACAATGCACTCAAGTCAATAGCAAAATAAAGCTACTTCGCCTACGCAAAAGGTGGCTTTATTATTTTATTTGGCATTCTTTATTCTTATAAATAAAACCAAAATGCACATGGCGACGAAATCTGTGTCGCTAAAATCACAACACTTCAACTCGGAATGACAGTTCATCTCTAAAGTTGTTTAGATTTCATAAGAGAAATTTACATTGAGAAGTTTTATATTCTTGTATAAATTGTTATGACTTTTTTACCTCACAATAATAATTCTTTATGCATGTCGTTTTGGAGTGCATCCCTTAACGCCTTGTACTCTGACAGATAGATGAATCATTCAAGTAATTGCGATCAACAACGCAAGCTAGAAATTTTCTTTCCTTTGTTCATTTGTAAATCTATAAAATCAAGATGCCGAGAATGAGAGATGCACTTAAAGTTTTATTTCTTTGCTTGTCAATTGCGACATTTGAGCGAATCATTGTTGTCTCCAATCTATCAGATCTTCTCCTCTCTCACTGTATCATCATCGTCTTGTCACATTCAATCGCCAAAAATACGCATAAAATTACTTTTGTACTCAGAACTACGTAATGATCTGCATTACTTTCTATATTAGCTGTACAATTAAGTGCGGCCGGCGTTCAGCATCTAATTTTAACAAGCAAGCAATAACCTCTTTTGGCAAGAGCCCTTCATTTTATAGCTTGCTTGTGTTGTTAATTAGCTCCGCTCTTGTCATTGGAAAACCAAATTGTACCAAACATTTTTTAAAATGATAGGGTCTTTAGACCAGTATGTAAACTTTCTTGCTAGCTGTGACCTTATGCCTGGATTGGGTGATGAATTTTCATTGGTAAAACGTTTCCCCTTTTCAATATTTGAGTCAATGCAGGATGCAGATATCTTCAGTTCAATGTACACATTTTTATTTCCGTGTATGCACTTTCATTCAAGAGGTCTACTACAGCAGTTAGTTGCTACCTGTCTGGTTTAATGAAGTTGTTTGTTTTTGAAAACCAATTTTAATCATGAGAGACAATTGAAATCATTCAGGTTGAAATGTTAATGTATGGGGTCGGGAGAGTCAATAATCTGGTATCGCTACTGAGAGAGTTCATTAGGGAGGACGTACATACTGACAAACTATCTAATCTAACCACCAAAACCGGTACCAAATTGTCTCTTGGTTGCAATTTAAAATCAATCTGTTTAAAATATTCACTTTCATACAAATCATTTTGTCGGTGGGAAGTAAAGCAACTTGGTTCACCCCGTCACTTGTTCAAAATTACATTCTCATGCTCGTCCATATGTTATTTCAAAGGTGGATCCGATCTGATCTGGCCACTTAAAATTCATCGGGGTATGGAACTTTTTATTATCCTGAGAACCAGTTGCATAAACTTGATACCATACATCCTCCAAAAAGTACAAACTATCTATCTAGCAAACAACAATAGTGATGGTTTGCAAAACTAATTTCATGCAAAATACTAAATAACTCCAACCTGCAATTTTAAAAGATTTGTTGAACTCTACGTTGAACTCTTTTTTATAGAACGTAGCAGCGTTTAGTTCCTGAATCATTTGAAGGTGGACGGAGAGTTGAACAGAAGCATGGAAGCATGTTATCTCTTTTTCAGTTGCATATAGTGCAACCAAGAGTATTGTTTGTACAGACGCAGTCATCATCAGCGTCATGGATTTAATGAGAACAGGTGAGGTACAGAGGAACAACGGCTTTTCACTCTTTAAAAGCGGATATGAATGGAGTAGTAGAAGGACTTGGAGTTGCATGCTAATAAAAGCTACAAATGTGATGCATGCGGATGTTGTCAAAAATGCAGGTGACAAGAGCAAAGATTCATGTTGGAATTTCTCATCGATTAAAAATTTATACGAATTTCTCCTCATTCATGGTCACTTATGGTGGATTGATTAGAGTGTTTACGGTGTCATCATCCCTTAGTTCATCTCAATCTTAACGCCTACTAATTAAATAATTACAGACGTTGTTTGATACGATATCTGAATCGGTTTGACTATTTGATTAACTTCTGTCTTGATCAAATTAAAATTGAAAGCAAATGCATTGTATTTATACAGCATAGGAACGTTCGCGTCATTCAACCTGTTCCTGTGTTTGTAAGCAAACATTGCTGATTGTTGCAGTTGCCACAAGGCAGGCAGGTAACACGAAGGTGTAAACAGTGCATCAAAGGGAAATACCTAGACTGGTTGGGATCGTGTTACAGTATAATGCAGGTGGTAAAACGCCAGGTATAGCTAGCTACTACAAGAAATAAAACAAGTGTAAGAAATAACGAACGTCGCTACAACAACAACCAACCACTTTTATATGCTATCCTCAAGACGGCACGCATTTCATTTCATTTCATTCTTTGAAGAACTTAGAAGAAGAGTTCACTGCTGAAGAACTCTCGTCACATCTTCAATCTTCTTCATTCCATAAATAAAGTCACTCTGTGGCGATAAAGGAAGTTAAGGAAATCCCACATGTGACAAAATTATATGCCATTGCCAGGGGAGCGTCTGTGTTTGTTGGGGGAAACAATTTTCTTCATTCTGTTGAGCTGTTTTCCTTTTAATTACAAAAATTATTTATATTTATACAGAATTTAACAGTGATGGCGACAAATTCAAGTGTAAACCGATAGCATGGAGTTCAGTTCAATTTGTTCCCTGTGACAAGTGGATTACAAATTACAATGTGAGCAAGTGGTAGTGGTGCATCTGAAACGTTACAATGGTTGACTTTCGTGGTTGAAAGAACGGAAGTGCACAGAAGAATGACGATCCATGGTTTTTTGTACCAGTGAGAAATTTTATCTTATTCTGAAGATGAAGTATCAAAAGGCTCTTACGCAACGAGAGTAAAAAATTTCCTTCATTTTTGATTGGTAAGTGAAAAGTATTCAAGTGGCGGAGGAAAAAGTTATGGTGGTTGAGCTTGAGTTTCTTGTTGTTGGATTTGTCGATTAAACGAAGAAGCAGGCATTATTATCTGTAAATCATCCCCAATCGAGAAAACTACGTTCCCATTAAATTGAAACTTCATATCGACAAGAGACCTTGTGGCAAATTTGTCTACGAAATTCACTTAAGTTGTCGAGCAATTGTGTATGGAAACAAATGAATGGAGCTGTTGTGATTATGCAATTAGAAATGTGCATTCTTTAGTGATTAAGTTTGCAAAAGTGTTTGTGTTGTCTTCCTCCAAGCGTGGATTATTTTTAGCAAAAAACAAACGCCCTTCCTGCAAACGTAAGTTGCACAAGCTTGCCTACCTTGAGTCTTCTTTATCCTTATCTGGACAGAGAGGTCACTGCGATGTTACGAGAGTGAGATGATGAGAAACGGAAGGAAGAGGGACTGGTGATGAGTTTCATACTTACGTAATATCAAGCAAATATCTTCTTATCTCACGTCTGTCTGTGGTGTTTGTTGCCTGCAATTTGAAGTCAAAGCAGGACACAAGATTTTTTGATTAGATGACCAAAGTTTTACTTTTCGGTTGCTAAGACAATTATTGCTCAAGAAAACAGTCAGATCAATTTGGGGTAAGGGTAAAAGTGTTATTAATTTTAATTGCGTGAGATGGAAATAAAGTACAGCACACACAAGTGTAGGTATGAGTTATTCAATCCTGTCGTTAGCACCATTTTTTTTTTATTGATTACCCTGATTCTTAACTTTGACGTTGCATGAGAAATTCATGGCCAAATGGATGAGAAGGGGCAATCCCTTTCATTACCAATTTGTCATTTATCTTTTCTATCGCATGGGAAATACTTAGGTAACTTATTTTTATTATTTATTCATATTTGTTAGCATACGATGGAAAATATGAAGTAGCAGACATGCCAAATAAGTCAGTTGACCTCTTATTTATCACCAGGCTTGCTATTGTTCGTATTGCACTTTCATGCCTCGCCTCTATTAAAAATAAAAGTGATGAACTAATTTAAATAAATAAAGGACTCCTTTGATCCATTATCTTTAAGTGGTAGGTATTTATAAACATGCGAAGAGACCAACAAAACTTTAGTTGCCTTCAAGAAGTGTGCATAAGACATCGTAAGGATGAGTTCGACGACCCATTTAATGCGCATGTGAAATGAAGTTGAAAATTCCCATTGACGATGATGAGGATGACGAGTCGCTCTGAACTTGAATTACTTGATGTGAGAGATGCAATAAATTTTTGCATGTTGGATTGTAAAATGCAAAACTTTAATCGAATTTCCTCTGTGCACGTCGCATAAGAGTTGATGGTAGTCTGGTTGCAAGAATAAAGTCCATCGGGGAAAACGGAGAATAGAATGATTGAAGTGCATATCGATTTTTTGAATAATCATTGAAATGCTATTGAATTAACTTTTCAGATTGATTATTGGTACCTTGGAATGAGCGTTACCGTTAAGCACGTCGTTAGTTTTGTAAATTAGTATTGACGAATTATACCTGGTTAGATAGTAAACTGTGCAAATGGAAATTGGAGTTTGAAAAGATGAGTTTTAGAGGGAGGTTGGTGGTGGCATTCATGGGATTATTGAGACCAATTGTCTTTCAAAAGTAAACTCCCGTTCTAAAAAAAATCATTCATAATAATCAACCTAAAATGAATGACGGGGGAGGGCCTTTTCGCACCGCCTTGCGTCCACTGTTGTATCAACCTAACTAACTTAACGGTTTGAACAGATTACTACGGTAGAAAGAAAACTGACAATACACGTGCTGACATTATTACTGCAGTCAACACAAATTAAAAAAATATAACTCATTTAATAGCTTTCAAAAATGCTTCTGGTAGGTAGACTATTTGTAAAATGAAGTGCACGGAATAAGATGGGCCCCCAGACCAGTGTCTAACTAAACTAACTGTGATTGCGCAATTTGTAATTTTTTATTTGCCTTACCATAGCAACCTACCTTTGAAAACCCGAGAAAACTTTTTTTGAGACAAAAATGACTGGTATTGCCATAACAATAACGAAATAAATTTAAAAAGAGGAAGTTTATGTTAGGTAATTATAGGTAACAACAACAACAGATATAAAGGACGTCAACCATGTATCCTGCATGTCTTCGTAAACTTAGATAAAACAAAACTGCATAAAGTTACATAGCATCCATCCTCATATTGTAATCAACATTATTGTGTTGTTTTTATGAACTTGAGGATTTCTCATGACCATGCTGTGAGTTGGATATTGTGTATAAAGAAGAAAAAAAAAATTATGACGATATGAGGTTGTAAAAGTATGTTGCCTTTACCAAAATGCATCTCTATATTTTGCTAATGAACCGGGTATCATTTTCGTTACATGTTAGGTAGTTGTACAAATTAGTTTTTGAAGAGAAATCTTTTTGAGAATCCAAGAAAAAGGGTAACAAAGTATGATTCTAGTTAGCACAACATACTTGATAGCGGTATTACGCTTCGTTCGCAATTTTTTAGCAGAAGAGACAAAGACGTGCAAATGACTAACGAAAAAGAATCGAGGTGGTCGGTATCACGTCTTTTCTCTGTTCTGTAGGTGACAGAATTTTTGAATTATCAAAATGCAAAGTTGAAAAGAAACGGCATTCGTTCGAGGAAAATGTTTAAATCAGTCTTGTTAAATTCTCAACTAACAGTAAAAATGTTGACGACGCGGCGTGTGTATGCATGCAAAGATGCATCTGTGTGAGAAAATTCTATACGGCGATGCACTTTTTTCCTCTAAAACTTTTCTTTGCAGATTTACAACTGAAGCTGAAGTAATTTAAACATTGTACTTGAAAAGGAGGCAGAAAGGAACCGAGATTTTATTTTAGAAGTTACAAAGTAATTGAGTGACAGGCCAATTTGCTTTTAAATTTGCTCATCACCACGTATTTAGCACCGGCGTTTGTTTTGAATTTTGAGTGCCTTAGTGCATTAAACTCTCTGAGAAGCTATACGCAGTGTTGATTTTGAGACAAAAATTGTAAGTTTGTTCGGTAATTGCATTCATGCCGAGAAAAACGTCGTACCTGCGGAACTTGCAGATCTGAATCTGGGTTAATGTGAGCAAAAATCCGTCGTCATAATCTTTTTTACGTACATTTGCCTAAATCAACAAAAGAGCCTCCGAAATTTACGATGGCATGGTAACGTAGGTAATCACTTTATTCTCCACTCATCGTACATGTATTAAGTTTAAATACAAAATGGGTGTGACCGTATTTGTTTGAAAGATCAGGCAGAGATAAGGTCAATGTCAGTCCTTCCTTAACGCTGTTGCCGTGACTGCGTGGCCCATTGTTTCTAGATACTTCCTGATACAGGCATGTCTGCTATAAATAGTGCATTTTTATTTCCTGCCCTTTGGGAATTCAAATTAAGTAAGAAATAACAATTGGAGCAACAATAGTTGTAATAGCTAATGAATGGCGATGGGAGAATCCTTCGAATGCTTGCTTTCGTTGTTGTGTCCTTTGTAAGTGTTGACTTGCTAAAACGTGATGAACAATAGCTCCATGACACTGTCCGGCAAGGCTCATCACTACTGTCTTTGACAACGTTGACTAAAAAAGAGTTTGTGCACACTTTTTTGTGGGTATCAGCAGCTCTTATAATGCATTAATAGAAGGTCAAGTCCATTAAGCCGATCTACGGGTTGTAAAGAGCAAACGTAATGCACACTTAATACGAGTTAATGACAGAGTGTGAATTGTCGCAATGAAAACATTTATGGATCAATTACTCTTGTTCATTTGTGCCGTTTATTGATTGAGTGAGGGTAATTACGTTATGTCACCACAGATTGGATGACACTTACATAAAAATAGAACGCGTTGGAATGAAATTTGACACTGAATACCATACAGTGACGACTCGGTTGAGATTGGCAGTCTAGAATAGACAATACTCCTGGTTCCCTCATTTTCTGGAACGCTGCTACACTCGAGTGAAAAAAGTTAAAAATTTTCCATTTTTAATAAGTTTACCTTGGCCGTCATGATTATAGTTTTATCCGGAAGTGAAAGTGCGATCTTGAAATGAAAAAAGGTAAATGAAATTGTAGCATAAACTGGCAGGTATGGATTGACAATCGTAGGGCAGACTACTAATACCAATCAAAAGCCGGTTATCTGGTTTACCCAATCAAGTCGTGAGACGCAAGAAAAGTAATGGTGGTTAATCGATTTAACTTTCCTTCCAAATAAATACAAGAATTAAAGTAGCTCATAAAGTTTTGGTGGTCATCATTAATGAAAGGGTTGCTTCTATAACGACATCGTGCGAATAAGTAAATGCGATTACAGCTTTCCTGCTTTCTACTTTCCGTATAGGTAACTCTTCGCTTGTTGTGGCGTATTCTAATACAGATTTCATCTGATCATCGCATTTGTTGTAGGAGTGGTTAATATAAAATGCAAGATTTACTTAATTGGACTGCCAAATTACGAATAATGACGATGGAGAATAATACAAATGCACCGTGGTGTGAGAAATAGGCTTTTTCTTGTTCATGTACACTGTGAAATCAGTCTCAATGGTGTTTTGTCACCCTTTTCGTCTTCTACGATGACGATTGAAGAGGATGGCTCTCTACACGGAGGAGCAAAAGGCGTAAACGAAGAAAATGAATGGATTTGTTTTATTTGTGTCGTGTGAATTCTTTTTAACAATTTCGTACTGCCACTTGCACTTTGGTGAATGGGAATGGGAGGACTGCAAATCAACACAATTTAAAGAGTATGTAAATTGAATGGACCACTATCCTGCACTGTGCTATCTAAGGTCTCTCGTCTTCTTCTATAACCTAACCACTTGGTTGGTGCCACTGCTGAGTTGAATGGCTCTTAGATTAGCGAAGAATGAATCTTTTGAATTGTAATCATTACTCATTTCTTTGGTATTAGACTGACTGACCTCATTCTGATTCAATTTTCTTTTTTGATTTCTCCTTTATTGTCTCCCATTTTGCAGTCATCTCGTTTAATTAATCTTGGGAATGTTCTGTGCATGTGATCCCACTATCAGCGACTTGATACTCATTTTTGCACATTTCATCTTCATTCACAATACTCTGATTTACGGTTAAGTAGCTTAGAATTTAAGTTTAGAATTGTATTACAAGGGAGATTGTCATTCATAGCGTCATATAAAACATTTTACATCTATGATTTGCGAATTAAAAACTCATGATCTAACACGTAGCTTTTCATTACTCGTATGTCAGTGATTGCTTATTTATTTATTAGTATTTACTAGCCATTTTCATTTTTATTTGAACCCTGCTGTGAGCTAACCTTGCAAAAGCGTCAATTTTTTGTCATGCTGTCCTGCATGTTTTTTGACCTATCAAAAAAATGCAAACGAATGTCAATTACACTGACATTTAATTCCACATGTCTCACAAAGCGTAGGTTTTTTTGTGAGTTTTCTATCAAGCTACATAATTTTCTATCTCTTTGGGCATGATGATTGTAATAAAGAGAAAGGAGGCATATTAGGCAATACTTGACAGTTCTAATTTGGCGTTGACTCATTGGAGAAACTAATAGTCATTATTTCCTGCACTTACATTTTAAAATTAAAATTAGGGCACCGTAGCAAAAGAGGATAATTATACTTTTTGCACTTCTATTCGAGTGATTGGTTCATGATGATGATAACCAATCATGCTACTGTAATTTTCGGCAGTAAATGGTCCTACAAATCAAATGTCATGTTTGAAATAAAGTATTTTATTAAAATTGCTTTAATTGCAATTAAGTGCGGTGGCATTGAGCCACTGATTCATAAACAGAAGGAGTTGTCGATTCGATGACTTTGATAATCACGTCATCTCATCTATTGATCAATTTGATGATATAGTTTGTTGAGCACAATGCAGGAGTGCAGTCCTTGAGGAGTAATGGCCTCACAGTGTGTAGATAAACTTACGCGCACGCAAGTATTACAGAAGTCATTTTCCTTTCAGAAACTCATCGACAGACGCAATGGAATAATAATGCCGAATGTCGATAACAATTACAGTTGCGTAAATCCATAAAATACTATGCATAATGATGCTCCTTCATTTCATGGAATGTTTTATGCTGGTGCTTCCCTCCCCTCTTCTATTCTTTGATGATGTTGAGTTCTCTCAATGAATTATTTATTAATCAAATGTTAATTGTTGCAATGAATGACAAATAATAATAACTACTGAAACAGGTGCACTGTCAGTTCACTTAATTCTGTTCTTGTGTGTGTGACATGTTCAATAACTACATGTTGCAGAGTACTGTAGAATGAATTTTTTGTTTTCATAGAGTGCGAAGTAGCATCATGGCTCCACCACATCCATCTTCAGTTGTATCGCCTGGACCACTACCCTTTTACCCTCCAGTGACTGAGGACACCCCGCCTGACTTTTTGGAAGGGATGATGGAACTTTTAGTCGTTTTACCCACTGGACGACAGGTTTCAATGAATGTGGATCGAAGGTAAACCATATTCTAGTTTCTACATAATCATCCTAAACAGCCTTCGACTTATAGGACGCCAATAATGGATCTTTTAATTCAACTGGGAACAATGAATAAGTTTAACCCAGGGGATCACATAGTACAAGTGCGCAACGAGCGAGGGATTGAACTGCCTTATAAGCCCAGCACGCCCATCGGTAAGTTTTGACGCTTCATATTGTATGATTATGACATTGTGCACAACAGGGCAACCGCAACAATTGAGAATAATATTATTTGTGGGTTCATTAGGTGCTCTAGATACATCCACAATTGAAATAGTGCCAAAAAATCGAGTCAACGAATACATTATTGTTAAGAAGCCAACCAAGGTTGCAAACCAGCCATTTGAGCATACATTTAGATTACAGGTATGGTTTTCAAATTTTCTGTTGCATTTGTGGCTTCATTATTTTGTTATTATTCTTCTGGTAATGGTGGATTTTATGACTACCTAGGTCCATCTACCCAGAAATCAATTGTACGTTATGAGAGTGACTATGAAAACTCTGTTGGGAGACATACTGAAAGAAGTATGCCTAGAAAAACAATTGTGCCAAGAGAAATATGAGATTCGCCATCCAGGTAAACTCACCATCCAAAAGCATTTAAGCATTACGCAAGTTATTTTTCACTGTAGGAAACCTAGAAGAGAGGTTATCTTTGGGAACAACAGTGGGAGAATTTGGACTGCAGGAAATTACCGTTGTGTCCAAGAACACCAAGATCAGTAGTTCGGTTTCAAGTGCGGATATAATGGCCCTCCAACGGGAAGGCTATAAAGATCGTGGAAAGAGTCACATGGACGCATCATTCACAGGGAGTAGATCGGTAAGTATCCTTCTCGCTAATTATACTTTTCTGCAATAAATATAGATTCATACCTAAACAACATCAAATGCAATTACATTTTTATGATCCACGACAAAACTGTTAGTCAAGTCAGTTGAGTCACAGTCATGGCAAAGTACCCAGATGAAAATAGTGACAGATTATTATCATTCCTTCATGTGCATGCATTCGTTTGAGGATCATGCTTAATGTGATGAATCATAATTACTACAAATTATAGCCAGGTGCGCTTCATGACAGGAACAGATGCGCTAGTTTTATCGCACTTTAAAGGAATATGTATAGATAACGCAGTCTTCCCAAATCGTAGAAATAAAAAGCTGCAGTTGATGAGTTGTAAAAAATAACTGGATTTGTATGCCGTAACTAAATTTAACTCCGTTTTTTCTTATGTGCTAAAGAGTGTTGGAGGGAGCAGTGAAAGTGGAAGTAGTGGAAGTGGAGAAAGTCCAATAAATCCTGAAAGCTCCTCAAGTGTGTTGGATGACTACATAACGAAAAGTCGCTTGCGATATCCTTCTCTCAAGTGCACGAGTGATGTAATACGATCAGTGCCTTTTGGTGTAACCAAGTCTAGTTCAATGTTCAACATGTCCTCATCACCCTCCACCCCGCCTGGAGTTGTGGTGGCCCCTCCGAGGCAAAAGAAACGTGCCGCACCTCTTCCTCCCCCACTTCGAAAAACTCAAACCGAAGCAATACTTATGGTTAATCAAGGCGAACAAACGAAACCTCCATTAGCTCGAACCGTCTCAGCTAATCATACACCGAAGAAGAAAGAAGCTCCAAGGGTTCCTAGTATCTCCCCCAGCCCCATCTCATCCGCCGCAGGGTCTGCTTCAAATCATTCAAGGCATAGCTCGGGGAATAGTGGGTGTACTGACTATGGGGCAATGCAACACAACAACCGAATTGGATATGACAGCAGGTAATAATATCATCAATGATTACCTAAGCCATAGGTATTTTTGTTCATGCCGTTTGGAATTTAAAGTATTAGTCAAACTATGCGTATCTTTATGGTCTTACTGAACTGACGCATGTTCATTCATTCCACAATTAGTTGTACCTGCTGGATTGATAAGTTTTATCAGTCCTTGAGCAAATAAATGTTTCGACAAATGAAGCCAGGATATAGATTTGTGTCAAATTGTTGATTATTATGGCTGGAAATATACGTCGCTCGCGACACGGCGGGTATTATCGCTTTGTATAGAAATCTCTTTAAAGGTACGTCAATTGAATGGAAAGTGTCACCCATTGTATTTTTTATGAGACGTCGCAAGGTAAGGTTACGACCTTAAAACACTTTTCTCATCAACCAGCTACACATTAGGTGTATGTAGTCATTGACTGTCGGATTTACAATCCTTTATGAAATGATAGTGGAAGGCTATAATGACTACATTCCATAAATAAAGTGGCATGTTACTGATACGGTGTAGATAAGGAATGATAAGTACATGTCGTGTAATACCTTTAACTCCTTACTTTCGTACAGGCAAATTTCTATTCCCGAATCGCTGACTGGTCGTCCTCCAACCAACTTAACGACGACATCGAGTTTATCCAGTTCATCCTTGGCATCATCTTCCGGAGGTAGTTCCAAGAAAAGAAAGGCCCCCCCACCACCCAGTACTTCTCCTTCTCTAAAGCCACAAACTGAAATTGACGAAGAGGAAGGTTTCGGAGAGGTATCTTCCGTCATCAGCGAACCCAGCAGTGGTAGTCCCGACTTGAGCAATAGTGTGCAAGTAGAAGTGGATGTACACTACCACCGACAAAATTCCCTAAGTAGAGGCAAAAGAAGTCCGATTTCGGTTAATACTTGTAAAGAAGAGGACGGCTATAGTTCGGGGACTCCTGCGTCCAGTTTGAGCAGTCCTGGGTCATACGTTTCCACCTCAATCTCACCCACCCCATCCCCACTTCCACGGAGTGAATTTCATCCTCATTCAACTGTTGAGGAGGAAAAATCCACTGAGCATTGCTTCCCCTCTCCATCTCCAGAAGTATCCGGACACCCTGAGGCTGCAGACATGGGCACTGATGCCTTAGACCAGGATGATGGAGGCAAAGGTAAGCTGTTCAAAAACTAGTATTGACAATAGTGAATGAACAGATTACGAAACGTTGAGTTTATGCCTAAAGGAAAGGAAGGATTCTGATGGTTGATTCAATGTGTCATAAAATTAGATTCATCATGTTGCAGAAAAACGTTGAGATGAAGAGGTCATACAGTCACTGTAGGCTTTTCACAGCATCTTCTTAATCACAGTATACCCTATTATGATCCCTTAGTTTTTCATACTTACCCCTTTCGGGGGTGCTCGTAGATGCTTGTTTAATTTGCACTGCATAGGTACTTCAACTTAATATGTACCACGTAAGATCAAGGGAAGGTGAAGGTGTTTTTCATAGCTTTTCTTCGTTTCCCCCTCTACTTTGCTTGCTCATTCAAATCTCCAGACTACTTATCTTCTGTATATAAGATAAGACGTAGTGGTTTTAATTGGATTCTGGTTACTCTCATAACCTTGCTTCTAAGCTTGTAAATCTTGTACATTTCTGGTATTAGCCTCAGTACCTATGCCTCCACCTCGAACAAAGCCAAGGAAGGACTCTAACGAGGACCTTCCGGTAATGCAAGCACAACCACAGCCGATACCACGCCCCAGGCCCCGACCTGATCGAAAAAGTGTGGACGATATCGATATTGACGTTTCTAAGCGTGATTCCGACAGCAGTTTGGAGAAAGAGGAGGTAGCACCACAGACTACGTCTGGCCTCCGAAATCCATTATCAAAATATGGGGTGAAAGTACTTCCGGACAATGTCCTTAAAGAACGGGCTGAGCGCTTGTCAGCACTTGCTGCTTCTTCGGTGGAAAGGGACCAACCTCCACGCATTAAAAAGCACGCCCCTTCCCCACGCACTTCTTCTGACTGTCTGGTCAAACCCCCACTACCCCCTTCTTCCAAAAATTCTGCATTTCAAAGTCCCCGAAACGCCTCTGATGACGAGGTGGAAGAAGTTAAGAGCAAAAGTAGAAAGGGACGCTCGTCAGAGGAAGACTATGACGATGATTTAGAAGAGAACATTGAACTCTTTGAACCCGACCCTAGAAAAATGTCTACCGAGAGTAACTCTGCTAGTCAAAGGCAGCAAAAGGTGAAGGGGAAGGCCCCTCCAGTTCCTACTCATCATTCAAGCGTAGATAGATCCAGTGCCTCTGACTTGGAAGAACTTAAGAAAAAATCAACAAATGCCAATGCAACGAATCGTCCAACAAGTGAAGGACCAGACGCGTCTGAGTCCGACAAGTTGCTCAACCGATGGCAAAATTCGGAATCACTCCATCAATTTGACGACTTGACAAAGTCACATACTAACAAACTTTCCACTGGAAGTGGTTCTCAACCTGCTCAATCTTCTAATGCTGTACAGAATAATCTTGATAAAAGCGTAACGGGGTCAAAACCAGCTTCCTCATTATCAGGTTTTATTCTTATTCATGATTTCAGCCTTTCTCACGTCACGTCTTCTTCTGTCCCACTCTGTCTTTCTTGGATCTACTTTCTCTTTGTTGTAGCTTTTCGTAGTTGCTTTATCGTATTGACATTTTCAACAAAACTGTACTGCACAACCTTTACATGTTGCAAGCAAGCTTTTTGTGCATATTATTTGAAGTGGTCTTCATTGTTTCAGTGTGTGGAATGCAAACTTTTTCACGTTGCTGGATACATTTATTTATGCACAATTGCGGAACCATGAAATGCAAAGTTTACACTTTCCTTTATTGTTGTTTCAGAAGACAATACTGTGACTTCTTCTGAAAGTGACTCCGACTCTGGAGTCCCACCAACGACCACAGTTACTCCCTCTCCGTTGGACTTCGATGAGGAGGAGGGGAGAACTGATAGCGAACACGAAGAGGTTTGATATTTCACGCGTAATCCAGATAATTGAAACTAATCCTTGATTTTCTTTAGTCGCAGAAGCATTTGGGAACGGAAGTTAAAGAAAGTGACAAGGCTTCACATGGACAAGGGGACATCCCATCCTCGGAAGATGAAAAACAGAGCAGTGGAAGCGATAAAGGACAATCGGATAGAAGCAGTTCGGATCAAAGTGCGAGGCGTTTATCCAAGTCAGAATCCTTTTCCCATACCTCTGAGTTCGACATGGCTCAAATGAAGCGAAAGAAATTCGGCAATGCCGGAAGACAGGAGTCACGCCGTTCCAGCTCGGAAGAGGATGACGGTGGATGGACCTCGGTGGGTGCTGCAAACTTCAAGGATCAAACTGATCAAAACAAAACCAACTCCTTGCGGAATTTGTCAAAAACATTCGACAAAACTGAGGACAAGCCTGAGAGGGGCAACCTGCAAAAACATTCAAGTCTCCTGGAAGTGACTCCGGCAGAGCTATCCAGTAACCCTGAAGTCATGAAGATATTCCATTCTCAACTCGAAGCTCAGTTCGAGAAATGGAAGAACGAATTCATACAAAAACATGCAAAGGAGGTCGAACCTGAGCCTGAGGAGGATAAGAAAAGCGTACAAAATAAGGTGAGGTTTGTGGACATTGGAATGTCATTGAGATGGGCTTATTATTTCGGCATACATGACACACAATTGTTTAAACGTCCCTTCAACTTTATTATGTGCAAGGCAGAGGTGTTTTGTTGTAAGTGTGTCAGCACCAGGCACACTATTTATCTGCTTCATTGAATCAGGGAAAAATGAGATAACACAAATAATGCAAATGAGAAATCTGTTTTGCTTTTGTCGTAAACAATGCAATGACTTTCAATGTCACTCTTATCGCGTACTACTTTTTGATTACCTATCCAGAGTGAAGTATTAAGTGGAAATGTTGCAATCATGATAGGAAAATAATCGACGTCATATCACGGGTTGTGAGGTAGGCGAGGTTAAATATGCCAATCATTCGTGCCATCTTTTAGTTTTAAAGTGGCTTGAGTGCAATGTGATAATGGATAATTGCTAAATTGGAATTTTAATTGTCCACCAGGTGCAGGAGGAACAGATTATCACCGCTCCAACTCCAGTTGTTGAGAGGTTGGAGAAAAGTCCACGGGTTGAACCAAAGAATTCCCCTATAGAAATGCAACGCTCGCGTTCTCCCCCAAGGGTGACAATTACTAAGATGGAAACATCTACCGGCAAGTAGTAAAGGAAGAACT
>JAQIWU010000419.1:0-26752 GCA_034696445.1 Isotomiella minor
GTCTTTGTAGATGGAAAATTAGTGATTGCTCATTTTTTACAATATCAACGTGATTTCTTCTTTACGTATTTATAACAGATATCAAGAAGCATAATTTATTAATTTGTTTATTGTATTTGATGTATTGTTTCTGTTTCGTTCAGACTAATTAACATGTAATAAACTTGTATAGGAAAATTACAATTGTGGAAATGCTCTTCAATGGCTGTACTCATTAGGTATTTTATATTTAGTTGTAATTGGATTAGAAGACTGACTATCTGTCAATCGCTTCATAAGGCACAATGTTACACCCTAGCAATCCTCTCCCACTCCAGGGGCCAGGGATTAATGCCAATTTTACAAAAGTGGTGGTAGCTGCAACTCGCTTGACCTTGATATTTACGAGATTCCCTGCGCTGCTTTGGACAAGTTGTCCAATGTCTGACAAACTTCGGTAATTCTCTGCGTTTATGGAACCAAATTCCACGATCATATCATCTACTTGAAGGCCCTGCAATAAAAAGATAATAGATTGAACATCTACTCTTAAATCTGAACAAAAATTTAAGTTTGGCATCACTTACAGCATGATAAGCAGGTGACCCTTCGGAGACCACGTTGACCTTCGCTATTGGAACGGTTGGCGTGTTCGATTCGTCAATATCCATCGAACTTCCATCCTCCACAAGACCCCTTTCTCGAAGCTGTGTGTGATACATTTGTAACTTCTCGTCGATTTCTTTCGTCACGGATTTGAAATCAGTTTGCAAGCCTAGGAAAAAAGACAGTTGGTTTTTGAAATCATAAAGATTCGAAAACTGTTGCTTCCCTTACAAATGATCTTGTGCCTTGCATGTCTGACTTGGTAAACATCGATGTCATTCCTGGGATACCCTTCACTGTCAACCAGAGGCTCCGTCATTCCAACCTTGTTCTATTATAGTACACAAGTCAGTAAAATTTTGCAATATGGTCAAACCAAAAGGGAAACTTACAGACGTTAAAATCCCCCCGAGAGCTTGTATTTGCTCGTCGACGTCCTCCCTCCTCTTCATCAACCGGAGAATGTCTTCACGATGGATGATGTGGGTCCCTCCAGAAGTACCTTGGCCTTGCTCCATCCTGTCCTGGTGCTCTACTTCCAATAATATCATTCAGGAACAGCAAACAAAACTGATGAACAAATTTAATTTTAGTTTGTTTTGATGAAATATGAAAGTTGCAGATTCATCTATCAGTCAGGAGATCAGCTGCTGCACGTGTGTGTCTCCTCGAGTAACCTTCCAGCAAAAAGACTCGCACCGGCTCAAATCACAATTCGTTTCAGAAAGAACCCACCGAGAAAGATTTTTTTATTTCCTTGATTCGATTTCAACATGATTGGAAAAGACGTTCACATTGCACACATATACTGATTAGGATGTTTGTTGATAGTGGCACAATATCTCCAGTTGATAAGCATGATGTACTACTTCTAAAAGGAAACTATTCTGAAAGTTTTAGGGATGCTTCCTATTTTCGTGGGAGGTGTAGTGTAGGTATATACAAATTGAATGTGTGGCTAACTTTTCCTAAATAGCGATCCGATAACGTTGCCAGCATTGCTAAACGTTCCTGCAACCCCGCCTGTGCCTTGTTTCTTGTCTGATTTCTTCAAAGCTTCTTCCTGCTTTGCCAGTTCCATTTGCTTCGTTCGAAATTCTTCCACGGGGTCGGGATACTTTGCATAGTAGTCCAACACAACACGAACATCCTCCACACCGCTGTTTCCTATAGCTAAATTCACAACGATGGTCAGTACAAATTTTTTTTCCAAGCTCAAAATATGCTTAATGTACGTACTTTGTATCAAGGAAGCCAAATCAATAAGCGCCCTATCGTCATCATTTCCATTCCACTTGGGTAGAACAAGAGCGTTGGTTCTATTGTGACCTACGGCCTTTTCGTTACAATCTATGAGAATAACCTATAGAAAAAAGCGTATAATTAATTATACATAAGCTTCAATAAATAAATGTCAATTTCCTATCCTACCTTGCTTAAATTTCTGTTGAGCTTGTCAAGGTCCTTCAGATGTACACCATCTTCATACTTTGTAGAGTCGCGGAATAGTCGGTAGTGGAAGTAGCCTTGTCCCCCTTGATCCAATGCCTCCACAATGGGGAAAGCAATCATTCCTGGCTCATGAGTATAGATAACAAGTTCAAAATGGTAGCCTGCTAAGCTTCGTAAGAAATAGTCAACCCCTGGTCGCTTTTTAAATCTCCATCCTGTCTTGTACTGCAATCATACGAAATAAATGAGGTGAATGTCATCATCACGACTGGCTACACGACCAAACCTACCGTCCATTCTGGATGAACGAGGACTCCGTTCAGCTCAATGAGAACAGTGTATGGGGGTTGATGATAGGGTGGCTTGACGGGGTCCGGGAGTAACTTGTCTCGAGACGGATTGACAATGTACTTGATGTAATTGTTCACTTCCGCCCCTGCTCTTTTCCAATACTGGATAGGAAGAGGAAGGTCTGAGAACTCGTCCCTGATGACCTTTCCCTCATGGTCTATCGTGGGGGCTCCTACAGCCAAAGAAAAGACAGGTTAACAAATTGGAAAAAAACTTAGGGATGGGCCTAAGTACCGTGGTTTAAATATATGTAGGCACTGGTCCCCACGATCATCCCTCCCATGACGTACATGGTATACTTCAAAGCCCTGACTTGATTCTCCGCCGCCTTCTTCGCCTCTTCATCCTCCGGCCCCTGTTGTTCTTGACCTTCTTGAGACGCGGAAGCTGCCTTCTTCATGACCAATGCCTGACCTGCCAAACTCCCTCCGGACATCTCAGTTAGACTAGAACCCTTCTTTTCTTCTTGCTCCTGTGGCCGGTCGGCATTTGGGGCGGAGAAGTGTCGACATGACGGGCAATTAATTAAGCTGCTCAGACTCGGCGACCTCGAGTGACTCCATAGTGTGACAGCGCCTGCCGCCGACAAAAGGGGTATTGGGATCGTGGAAAAGGGTGCCCTTCTAAGTCTTAATTTCTGAACAGAATGTGCACAAGAGGAAAAGGAAGAAGGGGCCGGTGTCGAAGGGTGAGGGCTGAGGAGGGAAGAATGACGTAAGAACAATTGTTGGCCAAAAGTAAAAGCCGGACGAAGGGACGTCATTGTGAGTGGATGACTGATCAGTTACTTGTCCATCCGATAAAATTAGTTGACGAACTTCCTCCGCAATTTCAGTTTTTTAAAGACTTTCTTCAAAGTCATGTGCACTTTTATTTCGGATCGGGGTTCCTCTCTGCCTGGTTTTGTTTCGCAGACTGTCTCCCTTCTCCCCTCCGACTGAAAACCTGAGACCTTTGTCTCACCAAAGCATGCAAAGTCATGAATTGAAATGATTTTTCAGAGGTTGCATGAATTGAATATATTTTATTGCTAGATAATACATTATCATTCATTCATTATCAGCCACGTGATTCAGGAGGACTTGAATTCCGGCCCAGACTTCTGTTGGAAGTATAAGAAATTGGATGTATTAGAAGGTAGAAGGGATGGATTTTAATTTTTACGTACCTTCGGCGTTGGGAACAATTTGATCTGCCGGAAGAAGAAAGCCATACTTTCCAGTGTCCCTCATTTCGATTGTGACGGTGTATTTTATCCCGTGGTCCTTGGCCCAGTCGTCACTTGCTCCACCCACACCATCTGCATAAAAAAGGACAGCATAATAAAGCAATCCAGCTTAAATTGTGGTACTTACATAGTAAATCAGCCCCAGTTCCTGTTTCGTAGACCGTCCCATGCACCTCCTTCACTGCTGCAATACTGGCTTTTCCTAGATCCAGTTGTTCGCTGTAGTCGTTGGGATACTTTCCTTTGGTGTAGCCCCATGGCAGGAGCCAAACCTACGGAATAAATACATGTCAAAGATGAACATACAATAAAATCCTAAATTCAATACCTGTCCGTAAGAGTGTAGGGTCAAATATGCATTAAACTTGACCCCTTCCGCCTCCTTTCCCACAACAAAGTTACGAACGGCAGCAGCCTCAGGCTCGGAAAATGCTGTAGGTCCGGGGTAACTGCACAAAGGAAGCACAATTAGCATGGGTCCTCAATGAAATAAAGCTCCTCTCTTACATTTCTGAACATGGGTTGCTGGAAGTCCCTTCTTTCCCGAACATGAAACCAAAGTTCCTGTTTGGATCCGTCCCCACACAATAGTTGGACAATGACAGCAAGTTTCCACTCGAATGTCTCGATCGGTTCTTCCTCCAAAGACGATTCTTTGTCCTGGAAAATTCATACCCGTCCGCATTAAGGAGTGGGATGATATAGAGGTCAATGTGGTCTAGGAACTTTGGAGTGCTTGACGCCGTTATTTCGTTAATCAGCTAAAAAACACGTAAAATTAGGTAAAGAGGGCATTGTGAGACCAGTCTAATACTGAGTACTTACCCACAAGGCAGTGGCAGAGGTTACCCACTCCCTTGCGTGAATGTTGGCGTCTATTACAACACTCTTTTTAGGAGGTCCTCCAGTGGATAACTTTACCATGTAAATGTTCCGATTTTCATACGTTTGTCCGATGACAGAAACAGTAGCAATTGGACTTTTCAATGAATTCAGCCAGCTTTCAATCTGGAAGAGAATAAAAAGTTATAATAATTTTTTAACATCACAATTAAATGTCGCATTTAAAAGACTAACCGTTAAAAAATCTGCGTAGGACTGCCAGTTCAAATCACATTTACTAACGGTAAGAAGGCGTAGATTGTCCACTGCGGAGGCTCTTTCAGCTTGGATCAGACTGTACAAGAAAAATATTAGCTCAAAGTTAATTATAGAATTCACACGAACCTTTCGACATTCTCTATTTTGGTGTGGAAGTTGACATTCATCTTTTCCAACAATTTATTGAGATGGGTCATTTCTTCTGGCGATGCCATGATGTCAACTGTCCCGAATGGCTTCGGGGCTGTCCAAAAGTCGTACCTCCCTTCCAGATAACATTTTCTTAGTGCTTCGAACTGGTCTTTGCTTGTTACATTTGCAGTCACGACTTGAAACCTGAGAAGAAAACGGTGGCATTAGACACTAATTACTTACGTCGAGGCACATTGAGACTCACCCAAAATACTTTCTGAGATTACTTTCTCCACTTTCCTCATCTTCGTGAGTCGGTTGACCATTTGAAGCAGTCCACTTGAGGAGTAGCAGCAGCAAAGTTGTTGACAGCAGAAAAATTGGTTTCATTTTTCCCATGAACCAGGATAAAATTTAGGTAGTGTAGAGCGTCCTTGAAAGATGGATGAGAACTGACGAGATGAAACTGCCACTGCAACCTCGACAATGACAATCGAATTGCAGGTGTTTTTACAACGTATGCAGTCGAACTTTTTAAAATTCAATGTCACAAAGTAAGGTTAGATGAAGCATGGTTCAAAGTGACAAATTGGATCATCAAGTTCAGGTTATTGGTGGCAGGTGTGTATTTTTATGACAATTTACGTAGGGTGGAGTAGTTGAGGAGGGTCTGTAATGAGCAGTCTCATAATTACCCCTAAAAAGCTTTACGGTACCCGTAATTTACGGCTAAACGATTGTACGAGTCTAGACATTTCTATAATGCAACTTTTTACTTTTCATTTACAGTAATCAATTAGCTAAAAACACTGATGATGGGGACATGATTATTAATTGTAAAAGTTGTCTCCTTCTGACGAACTTCTCGCAGAGGATGCGGTTGAACTCCCCTTTCTCTCATTGGACGAGTCTTCAAGTGTCATCATCTTCATTTCCAACAATCTAAGGAAAATCCAACACTTTGCTTCGCATGAACATTTTGCATTATTTACTTACTTCGTCACGTCAGTCCACATTTTCCTTTGTTTTTCATTTTCAGCAACTTCGGCACCGATCTCTTCCAACTGTCCATGCAAAACTTGTTCAACTCTTTCTCCCTCAACCAATTTGCTTCTTAGGGCGTTTCTGATGAAAATCAAAAGATGAATAGAATGTCAAATTCATTCAACATTGTAAAAAATCGTACAGATTTCTCTTGATCGTTAGCTCATCCAACTTGTCGTCGTCATCTCGGCTGGCTGACGTCCCCTTACACCTTGCTAACTGCGTCATGAGGATGGGAATTTCGCTCAAACGTTTTGCATAGAGGAGTGTGTCCTTTTGAAACTTGCGTGCAACTGCATCATTGTCCTGTAAATTTTTGTGACTTTTGAATATTTTACCCTTCATAATGATGAGGCAATACCTGCTCCATATCTTCAATCAATTCGTACGTGGGACCCATTTCCTCTTCCATGTCCGCCTTTGACTCTTCCCAGCTTATCTTCAGACGTTCTGTTTCCATCCGCTTTTCTTTCACGGCTGAAAAAAGTGGAGATATTTTTAGTGGCAAAAGCAATTACGTGTAGGTGTATCCACTCACTACTTAAAAAGGCCTCCCATTGAAGATGACCCTGGCGCAATTGTTCTCGGAATGTCTCCGTCATATTGCTCATCTTTTTGAGGTGCTCTAATTTCTTTGCTTCTGTTAAAGCTTTCATGTCCGACGTCACCTCCAACTGGTCTTGCATAGTAGAGAATCCTTCAATCCCCAGACTCTCTTCTGCTTCATAAAGTCTTGCCTCATGCTCCCCCAACTCCTCGTCCAGGGCAAACTTGGTACTGACAAGAGTCTTTTGTTCTGCTTGCAGAACCTCAAGTTCAGCCCTCAGTTCTTTGTAGCGATTGTGCTTTACACGGTACTGTTGCACGTACTCTTGTTCCTCTTGTGGCGTCATGCGTACATCATCGTCATTACGATTTTTTCTCATGTTATCCAGGGTTGCCGTTGTCTCATCGAGTTCCTCTTGCATGGAACGAATGTTTTCCAATAGACTCTGCTTCTTCCCCATATTGACCTCGAGCTTTCGTTTCCCTACGAGGATGCAGACATCATTTGAGGAATCAGGAACATTTGGTTTCATAGAAATCTTTCGAATTGTCTCAATTTCTGCTTGAACTTCGTGGATCTAAGGTCAAAACGTAGGTTAAGATCAGAGGATATTAAGACCTTTGAGATGCTCACTCGTTCTTTCAACTGATCTAAGTCAGCTCTGCAATGAGGTTCGCATTCATCTGCCCTGCGGAGGGCGCTATACTGTCGACGGACTTGGTCAATTTCTTTTGGCAACTTTTCTTCCACGGCGGCTTTGAGGAGCTCGGTGTCTTGTTCAATGTTACGAACAAGGGAGTCTGGGTCATTTTCCATGATGGACACCAAGTCTTGGATTTGAACCTGAAGGCGCTCCTGGTGACAGTCTAGGCTCTCTATCTTCCGAATCTCGCTAACCATTTGACGGTGCATTTGTGAACCCGATTGTTTCTCCTTCCGAATGAGTCTTACTTCTGGAAGAAGTGAGCCTTTTTCTGGATACATCATGACCTAAGACACAAGAGCCATAAACCCAACAACCAACGTTCAACGTTATAGTCCACACCTTCTCTTTTGCAGTCTCAACTTTCCTCGAAAGACAGTCAAAGTCATGTTCAATTCGTTTATAGTCTTCTACCAACTCTGGGACGGATCTGTCCTCCGCTTGTCTCTTTAGTTTTTTCAATTTCATGTGCACTTGCTTAAAAGAATCAATTTGGTCTTCGTACTGCTGGTAAAGGAGGGCGACGTCTTCGTCCCAAATGATCTCGGTTGGGATCTGCACCCTGACCAAGAATTGAGCAAGGTAGGCTCTTTCTTTCAGCTCAACTCGGGCATGCAACAACCACGCCAGGAGACGCCAAAGGATTTCGCTCCCAGAATTCTCCAAAGCCTCCCGAACGTCGTCTCTATCAATAAAATCGTGGGTGGTAACTTAATTTAGTACGAGGGACTCCTTTGTGGACTTACAAAGTGTACAAAAAGTTCTTTTTGAAGTTGAGGATGCTCAACAGATCAATAATCGCATTGATGTGTGGGACAAAGTTGTACGTAAGGAACACGGGAGGGTTAGGGAATGCCTCCTTGTGCTTGGGATCAATGTCACATAGCACCTTGTGCAGTACCTGATGAAACAGAAGGTGGTTTAGCAAAGTAAATGAAGTCTTATCATCCCTTTACCTGGAGTAACGTGGATTGATTCAAGGACCCAAAGGAAACCACGTTGTACGACATGTTAAAAGGAGGTTTGCTCAGTCCATCCACGACAAACTTGAGAATTTCGACAGAGCAATCTTCTTGGACGTCTGCCTCGGCGATCATTTTCTTTTTAGTAGTTTTGTTCTTTTCAGTTTTTACGGTAGGGGTACTTTTTCAAGTGGCTTATTTGACCAAGGTCAATCAAGTGTGGATATAGTCTATCGTCCTTTTTATGAGGTAAAACAAAGCCAGGACAACGAGCAAATTCAGGTGCGTTCAAAGGGCAATCGAAGCAATCGCCCAGGCCCAGTGAGAACAATCGAAGAGAAGAAATGACAGAATAAGGCGGATGAAGTTATTTGATCGAGAAGAGACTAAAGTTGTTTATTGACTTTATAATATTAATCGTTTAACCATTTAAAACGTAGAAAATGTAACAAAGATGACAACAACAGTCTAGCAATATCAAGCTATTTTTAAGTATAGTTTTCTTTCTACTACAATCTCACTCTCAATATTTTAGATAATGCTTTCGATAATCAGATAAAGATGTTTTAACATTATATTTTACAACAGTCCACAAACAGTCCCTTTTCTTAATAAGAACAATAAAAAGTTAACGAGTTAGTTTTTCTTAAGATTTCAACCATTAAAAGTGGATGAATGAACATTGTCTCATTCTGCCCCAGATTCATACAAATCTTCCTAAAATCTACAGTCATTGTCAAACCTGACGTGATAATGTCTCATTCATTTGTAACTAGAATGCACTCATCATTCGTTTTCATAAGATATTAATTACAGTAAATACATTGTGTGAAACTACATAGTACAATTAAATTATGATTAATTTATGACAACCTGTAGAAAACTCATGAGCAAATAACTTACGTAGCAATTATTCTTTCCTTATAGCCTAACTAAACCCAATACTGATTCTTTCCTTGAGGTTGCTGCTGCTGCCCTTGCTGTCTTCTGTTCAAAGTACCCCCAAGCGTAGGAAGTTGGCTCCCCATGGGTGATGGGGTCAGGTGGTGGTGGTGATGATGGGTGGGAGTGTTTGTACCCTGCGAATTCTGCATCTGCATGCCGGTTGTGGGGGAGGTGAGGTATTGTGCCAGAGAGTGGGAGTGGGGATGGGGCAGGGTCATCGTCCCTCTGGTCATGGTACTACTGTTAGAATTGATAATGTGGTGATTGGAACTGGAGTGGGGAAAGTTAAGAAAAGCAGTCTCTTCCTCTAATAATTCTTGTTCTCTGTGGAAGTCTGAGATGTCCAGGGGTGGGGGGAGGTTTCCGTATGAGAAGCCGTAGGGTTCTGGAGGAGGTTCTAATAAATCTTCAGGAAGTACTGTAAATGTATCACAAATTGGTGTGGGGCTGATGAGGGGACAGGTCGTGGTGGTACTACCACTTCCACCACCACCTCCTCCAGAATCAGAACAAAGAAGTGAGGCCGCTGGAGTGACGCGACATTGAGGAATTGAAGGCGTGGGAGTGTCATTGCGTATCATGGAGGAAGTCCACGAGCCCCCCGATTCTGACCCTATTGTCCCTGTTATTCCCGACATGCTCACTTTGTTTCGTGAAGAAGCTCGTGGTGAAAGCGTTGACATCATCAGAGGCCTAACAAAGAAAAGACAATGACGAGGCAAAGTGAGACTCTTTCAGATAATATTTAATGTAAAAGTGTTAGTTATAATAAATAGTCAAAAATTTCATGCAACATTTAGGAGGACAGGACATAAGGCTTCTGAGGACATTTGTCAGAACACCCCACCCATGTTGAAGAATTTGTTGAAGTTGTCATGTTGAAGTTGTCACCCCATGTTGAAGAACACTAAAGGCATAGCCTGTTAGCGTGAATTCTGCTATAACTATGCAAGCTGGCTAAGGTAGTATAAAAAATGTGCGAAAAATTGCAACCATTTCTTTTAAAAAACAACTTACTCACTTGACACCCTTTCAACCCTGAAAGGATCCAAGCCGTAAAAAGGGCACACAAAAAATGGAGGGTCACACATTTCATTCACTTTAGGTTCTACACAATTGTATGTCACAGAATCGCATTGTTAGGCTGAATCAACCTACCTGAGACCAGCTTCAGAATCTGATGTGTTGCAAGGGTCCATCATCATGCTTGGTGATGGTGCATAGGCATCAATTATCCCGATCCCGTTGACTTTGTTAGGGTCCCCACCTCCACCATTGTTGAGACCCCCATTGTTTGCATTGGCAGCAGCACCAGTAGAATTCCTTCGATTGTTTCGCCGCCTTCCTCCACGTCCTCTCCCTCTTGAGCAAGTGCAGCGTATACCCACGACCAGAAATAAGCTCAGAGTCATCACGCCTGCTATGATCATTCCAATCATTATCAAAGAGTCTCTCGAGAGTTGAGGGGTCACGAGGTAGGTAATGTCCCTAAGTCGCCCTCCACCTCCTCGTTTAGTCGCAGGGTCCGTGGATCCATCTGAAATGATTTCTGTGTGCCCCCTCTCAGGGTCGAAGTAGCCGTTGTAGACGTAGTACTTTGCAATTCCGATCGCAGGCTGGACTCCAGGTGCCAACACTTTAAAAATAAACTCATCTGCCTGAGCACTTTGACGGGTGGGGAAGATTTCATTGCTCAACTCCGGCACATAAATAATGACTCCTCGACGAACATCTTCATGAGAGAAGCGACTCGTCCTTCGTCCCTTCACAGTCGTTGACGCAGATGACGTAGGCCCTCTTTTATACCTTTGCTGCTTGGGTGGGGAGGGTACTTTGTACAGTGCACCGTACTTTGGAGGGGAAATTATCTCGTAGAGTGGATTAGTGCCTGTGAGTGCCGCCAGTGGAGAAGCGTCCAACAATGCCAGAGTCAGAACAGTTTTCATATCGAAGGACGCTGCAAATTCAGACTCGTCAGGAGCCACAATTCCCCCGACCGCAAAGCCACGAACAAAGGACCGCACTTCCTTCACCCTTTTGAGAAGGGGGATCGACACCACATTCACCAACCAAGTGGAGGACACCTTGCGCAGTTCCGGCTCACCAAATTCAGCTTGGATCTCGAAGGAGTCGTTCGTCACGGACATGTCAGTTTGGACGTAAGACAGTTCCCCTACACACAAATGAAAAAAGGGGGAGTGGGTAAGTAAATCAATCAGAGCAAGACCGTTGAGCTTGCTTGCTTACCTTCTAAAAGTTGTTGATGCGTGAAAAAGAGTGAAGAAGAAGATGTTGATGATGCTGTCTTATCTTTGAGTATCACCTTTCCATGGAGTGGGTGTCTGGTGAGGTTGTACTGGAGCTTGGCGGGTTGCCCGTTCGTGGCAGAGGGTAGATTAGAGGTAGTGATATGTCCAATATTGTTGCCTTGTTGAATGCGTATTGGGGCAGATTGAGAATGGAGGGCTTGAAGGGTGAGAGGTTGAACCTGGATTGATAAACTCAGGGACTCAGGCCCATGCTCCCCGTCGGACACTTCGAGCATGGACTGTATGGGTAACAACTGTCCAGAGTGGGATAGGACCACCCTGCCCTCGTCAACATCCGCCTGTGTGAATTTCTCCGTTCCGGGGAGTTCTTTGAGCAGCTCTAGGTCAGCGGGGGATAGGACTCCATTCATGTTTACTGCAGGTTTTGTGGGTGGCAAGTGTGTGCTTGATGAAGGATGACCTGTCACTGGGTTCGCAGTAGTGACCTCAGGAATCAGGAGAAAGTGGCCGTGGGACGTTTTTATTACTCGGTACACAATGTCGGAAGTCTGTGTGTCGGGATCGGTAACCTGCAGGTCGTTCCGGGTCAGCTTTCTCCAATGGCCCTGAAACAGCCAGTCTGAATTAATGGGAGTGCAAACGGAATGCATGCTACGCACTATCTTTTAATGGCTACTCATTCCTACACACTCTTGTGGAGGATGGAACGCACTGTGCCAAGGCTAATAGCTATGCATTTGCCATTCTCCTTCTTCGCATAAGAAATTCCATCAAATGACCCAAGGATTGGGAAAGAAAGGGATTGAGAACCCATCCATGCAATTCTTCTATCTTAAAGAAGAACGAGGAGACTTTGTGTGTGTGCCTTCGCAGAATGGGCAATTGGAGTAGGATTTAGATTGTAAAGATAAAGGCCAAAGTTCCTCTCCAAAGAATGTTTATAACCTCACGAATGACTACTAAAAGGAAAGAAAGAATGGGGAAAATGACACTGACTCTTCTCTCCAACGCACTTGACTCTGAGACTCCTTTGATCTTCACCCAATCAATGCAAGTGTGTAGGAAAAGATAGGATTGGATATGTTGAGAAGGAAATGTCAATCCTCACATAAAATTAAACGAGGCGTGTGATTCAAAGTCAATGATGTGTGGGAAGAGATAAGCTTCTTATAAGATATTCGTATACCTGCACAATGGGTGCTGCAGGCATCTTCGAAGGGATGACGATGAACCCTTGATCATTCACAGGGGTCACGAGGATGGGAAGGGTGATGTTCAGCAGCCACGTCGAAGTCTCGCCATTCCCAATTTTCTCATCCTCTTCGATGGAGTTGGAGGCGAAGGCGGACGAGGGGGAAAAGGGTGAGGAGGAAGAAAGGTTGGTGGTTTGGTGAAAGTGCGGTGAGGTGGTAATGAGCCAAAGGGAGAAACTGATTTGATCTTCCGTGGTCTCAGAGTCGTCATGAAGGTATTTGAGGTAAGACTGTGTGGTGAGCAAGGAGGGCAGGATTTCTGCTCCTGGTCGAAGTCGATGCTCATCGGATTCCAACAGCCAGCCGTGTGAAGGGACTTCAGAGACTACGAGACGAAGTGATGGTAGTCCACCTCGCCATACATTTCCTGGAAAAGTAATAAGGAAGTGTAAGCAACATGTCTGAGACACTTTGATGCACTTTCTTGAGGACGTGAGAAAAACGGCACCCTGCTTTGACCTATCCATCCACCTGTCACTGTCACTACTACACCTTGTCGCTTTCTCCACTTTCTCTGCAAATACAGTGACTGTTTTCACGGTACAACAACACTGTACAAAGAGTGCTGCATTTCAGACTCGATTTCAAGGGCGTAGAGTAAGCTGTCGTTCTTGGGAAAAGCTATAAATGAATGTCAATGCTAAATTAGTTGTTTCTGCAGAAGGGCTCTACCGAACTGAGCACTATAGAGTCTTCCAATTTATCAAGATTTAAACGTGATTGATTAATTAGCTTGGCTGACATAGAGTTCGATAAGAAAATCGAAAATAAGAGGATAGAACTTGTAGCAAAATACGAACCCAGTTTGCCTTTCTTGAAGCAATTACAAAAAAGTGTGAAAAGAGAAAACAATAAAGCAAGGAGCTGAAATATGACTAGCCTTTGCCAATTATGCTTTAGACTTAGACTTGCCCTCATGGAACAAAACAATTTACAACAAGAAATACGATCTGCAAAAGTGGAAGGAGGAGAAAAGAGAAAGCAGCACTTTCACTTTCTCATATTCGCACTTCACTTTTGTCTTCCATTTCCACAGTTGCCTGGTGGGTAAAGAAGTAAGTAATAAGAGAAGGCTCTCTCTCCAGTAGTGATGTACTGTTGTACATTATTGGAGTGAAAGTGGAAGGAAGAGAAAGTGCAGATCTAAAAGTTCATCAATCTTGTTCAATTTCCACTTGTCCATGCAACTTTTTGTTAGTAATTGGACTCATTTTGCGTTTATGAGTTTTATTCACCCCATCCAACCCCTCATTCTATTCCCATCTGCATCTCTGCCAATCTCATCCCATTCTTTCTTTTCTTATTAACTTTCCATTCTCCCACTTTCACCATCACCACCGCTTTTCTTTCTACACCAATTTAATTGAAAGAAGTGGAGCTCACACAAGGAAACATCACATCAATACAAGTCTATGCCTTCGCTTCCTTGATGTTATTTATCTTGGCAGTTTATTTATAAATACCCTCCACGGTCTATGGTTTGCTATTTCATTTCACACCAACCTTTTAAACAAGTATAGTCTTTCCTCCTCTTCCTTCCTGCCTTTCTTTATACTTTCATCAAATAAATCGCTGTTTGGCTTTGCATTGTTCATTTCATCCATCCTGTCATAACCCAAATTCAATTCAACTGACACCAAGCACCCAACCAAGCCACATTCAATTTCGCTCTTCCTCTACTTTCTTTCTTTCTTCCACTTTCACTCTTTGACGCGGACTCATCCTCTTTCACTCACTGCCTCACTCAATCTTTCGTTTATACAATAATGTAGTGCAATAAAGTGATGTAAAACTTTTCCATTATGTGCGAAAGGGAAAACGAGAGGAACGGGGCTTCCTTTCACTTTCCCTTTCAGTCACTCTCGAGGAGAAAGTGAAAGAGGAGAAAGGGGTCGGATGAGCCAACTAGTCTTCGTATTATTATTCGTGAGGTTGGTGGTGAAATAAAATGACTAACTTTATTCTTCGGGATAACAAAACCAATGCATCGATCCACGTAAACAAACAAACACCCTCGTTTTAATATAGCGTTTTAGCCTCGATTCTATTATCCCTGTCTCTGCATGCATAAATTTAATTCTTACGCAATTGAAAGACTTATTGTCTGGCAAGGTCTGAATCCTAACAGCTTTTCATACGCTTTCTTCTTAAAGACTGAAAGAGGCAATTTTGTGCTGCCCCAAATTTCTAACAAAATAAAGACATGGAGGACTAAACCTGATGTAATTGTTTCATATAGAATAAAAGCGACAACTTGGAACGGACAAATGAGTGGAGAAACGTGAAGAAGACAAAAGCATTCTGCCCCTACTGACCTCTGTGTTGGAGTGAAATGAATTCCGTGACAGCAGAAAAGTTGACGTTGGCTGACGTGATGGAGACCTGACCTCCTTCTTTCACCTGGAGCGGTCGTACGGCTACGTAGCGATGCAATCCTCCAAGTGCAGCCCCTCTCACAGACACCTCCACGGGAACCGAGACATTTGTCAAAGGGTCACAAAATCTGAAATAGTCAAAATTAGCATCAGTTATTTTCTCTTTTAAAATGTGATCCATTAGTTCTTCGTCCCCTATTTTAGTCAGCTTCAGAACCCACATGAACACCCATTTAAATGGCGTGTGTAGATCCGTATCAAACAACTCATCTTTCAGACTTTCATTATGTCTAACAGAAAGTGACTTTAGAGTCTTGTTGCCATCACCATTAGCGTCATTGGCATGGCAATGCGTAGTTTAGTGTCGTAATGCCAACACCAGGGGACAATCCCTTTCGAAAATGAAAAGCATTTATTTATTTACGTCCCAGTCCTAAAATGTGTGTAGGAATAAAATGAGGGAATAAATCAAGACGAAATGAGTTTATAAGACCATCAACATGCACATTATTACCCCAGGTTAACGGTCTCCCATTGTAAAGATCGGTACTTGGCAGCAGCACTAACTGAACTGAACCTGAACCGAACATCCATTCGGTATGTCACATGCCATGCCAACCTACTTCCAGGATCCCATCCTCCACATCGTCTCGAAAAGAGTAAATACTCTTTTAACGACTTTCTCCATCAAATGAAAATAAAGTGACTAACATTGTTCTGCATCTCATCTCGTCTGAACTCCCCCTGTCATTTCATGAGATATGAGAGGACGATAATGCTTAAAGTTACGGTGATGGGAGGGAGTCAATAATGCGTTCTTGTCTTTGTAAAATGTACAGCTTATTGCGTGCGCTTTTGAATCCTGGATGCATTTAAAGTCATCAGAAATATACGGGACTTACTTTGAAGTGGCGACAAGACGAACGGTGTCCTGAGAAATTTGACCTTTTCCGCTTTTTGTATGCTCGTAAAACACTTTCCCATTGCTCACATTCCACTGACTGAAAACGCTTACAGCCACAAAGGTTCCGTCGCCAATGTCCAGTACCACTTGACCCAACAAAGGAGGTGACGTTATCTATCAAAAAAATATTCACACAGGGATTATAAAATGACGAACAGTAAGAAATTTAGGGAGAAGAAGAAGTTTTTTGGAGTGAGAAATCGATAAGCAAAACTTTTTAAAGAGAACTTTCTCCTTCAAACTTATCTATTACGAAACTCACAAGAGGTTTGTGAAGAAATCGTTGAAAAATGCGCAATACTTTTTAGCTCACATTACTTCATTAACTTTTATTGAAGGAGTGAAATATTCTACCTCGTTATTTCTATAACAATTGTCAAGGTTTACCTGGAAATGAACATCCCTTGCATCCAAAGCCCTGACGAGTAGATTTTCCGGCTTGATTGGTGTTTGTGTGAAAGGAAAAACAGCCAAGGGAACGCGTCCCTCGTAAACAATCAACTCAGGCTTCCTCACTGTCACCTTAGCCGTCTCCTTCCCAGCTTCGTTCAGGCCATCGGAAACTTCAAATTCGAAGGAGGCTGGTTTCATATCTTGACCTGGGAGAAATGAAGTTTTACTTTCAATTTTTGCATTTTATTTTGACTACTACCTTTGTGCGTGAAGACGACCAAGGAGTGATTAATTTGAGCTTGGGTAAAATTGGCCATGGGTTCCTCCGGTCTGTCTTTCAGTGCCGGAAACCCTCCTCGCGACCCCACCACATAAAACACCAAATGATCTGCATCCGAGTCACCGTCCACAGCGGCTGCAAAATGAAGACAATGGTGTAGTAGAGATACTTATATAAACAATTAAAATTTAGTGGGATCAATTTATCTGCCATGTCGCAACAACGTGGTGAAAGTTGTGAAATTAAACCTCATAAGAAGATAAGTGCATTACATCTTATACGTACACAAAGTTACATGTGTCGTATACATAGACATAGTGAAGCTTGTTTTGGGGGAACTGATGCTAATCCGATTAAGTAATGAGAGAGTAATAAAGATAAATGGTTGTGGGGTAATCCATCATGATGAGCGTGGGACGGAACGATGAGCGAACAAGTGAAAAGTGAGCAAATGAGGGAGCCAGCGAGTGAATAAGTAAGTAAATAACATCATCCTTTCCTCTCTCGCCTGCCTGCCTGGAGAAAGCTAGAGTATTGGCCGTAGGGAGTTATTTTATTTCCTACCACCAGCCATGGTGCCATACCAAAACTTTCACTTCTATTTTCACTCTTTTATCTTCTCTCCTTTTTGCACATTCAAAATTCACGACTGAGGTAGTAACTCTCTTAAGTACGGAGGTATTACTTACTTACTTACTTTCTCTATTTAGTTAATGCGAATAACAAAACACTGCTCTCCCGCTTTCACCAACTCAACTCATCCATCCATTCACGGGAGGACGACCATGCCTGCCTGCCTGTCGGTTCGTAGGATTCAACCAACCACAGAAAATAAATGTTGTTTATCACTTTTACTCTCTCTTTCTCCCTTCCACGCTTTCATTAAATACTTCCCTGCTCAAGTGAAGAGTGAAGTAACTCATCATCTTCATGACGAACTAACTAAGTACTTCATAAAGTTGGTGAAAGCATATTAATAATCGTCCCTTTGTTTCCTCTTCCCATCATCTCCTACTTTCACCAACTTTCTCCATACTTTCACCACGAAAATTAAAACTGGGAAAATGACGGTACTGACCTAGATGTTGGTTGGTAATGGGAGTGGAACCCCCCATCCACACCCACGTCCCCGTATTGTTCACAACGACGGGGATCTGGTCGTTTGTGGAAAGGATGAGGATGGGTATCGAATGAGGAACGCTCAGCTTCCTTGTAGGAAGTCCAGAGTCTTCTAAGAGCTGTGCTGTGACCACGACGGTGAAAGAGTCCTCTGCGGTTTCCGATCCATCATGGGTGTAGATTACCTTCCCCTCCTGCACTGCTTTGAAGGGGAAGTTCTGAACTTGAACGGTGGCTCTTGGGAGAAGGCCCACAATCCCGTGTGTAGGCGGAGAGACGATTTTCACCTCTGTCAACTTGTCAGCGTAGTAGGATTGAGAGGCATGAAGGTGAGTCAGATTCAAGATGCTGGAGCTCCCTTCCGTAATTATGACTGAGCTGGAGACCATGACGACTGATGACGGAATAACCATAAAATCCAGTCTCAAGTCCCTCAGCGTTTGAACCCCATTTGTGACGTGAAAGTACATCGAGTCGTGAGTCTTGTTCGGCTCAGACTGCACGTACCGGAGTCGGCCATCGTTGATCAGTGTCTGGTCCCAGATGGACACGTAGTCGTCTGGTTCTTCTGCTTCGTAAAATTTAGGTGTAAATAAAGTGTGGTAATAAATAATATGCCGATACTAACCATTGGAGTGAGATGAGTCGATGGTGAGATAACCGTGGGATGGGGGAGTGCTCAGCGTATACACAATGTCCGATGGAGGGATGTGGGGGTTTATGATGTGCAATGCAGTCTGGCTTATCACAGCGGAACTATTCTCATGCACCGTCACACTGCTATTAGCCCCCACCTGAAATAGACAAGGTCATGAAGGTAATTTAGACGTCACAATAATTGTTACACAACAGGATGATCGACGACCCTGAAAACTCAAGTGCTTTCTTTCATTCTCATAAATAAACACAAGAGACATTGCATTATTGCAAGAGTGTGTGGGTGAGATAAGAAAAAATGATGAAGAGGACGACAAATATTGTTTTTATACGACCTCTGAATTTACTCATGTTTTTTCCGAACTGTTGGGGTGGTGGGTATGAAGATAAGAAATAAATTGCAGTGAGAGTTACCATGAGCGGAGTCCAGTAAGCTTCCGGGTAAATGGAAATGTCGAAATGACTCAATCCGCTCGAAGTGCCACTTCCGGCAACCCATGCATCAAATCCGAATCCATCACCTGCCACATCCCCCACTGCAGAATTCTCGTACACAATATTCCCCACACTCATCTCTCCAAGTGTCAACTCTGTTACCCGGGTTCCATTATTCTGTAGGAAAAAATGTAGGAAAAAATTACATTGCATGTCTTCCGAACAAAGCATAGAACACCATACCTTAATTACGCCATGATGAGGCCCATCGAGAATCCTGATCTTGACATTGGAAGAGTCAACGTCGAGATTAGTGTCCACTTTTATACTGTGTTCATTAAAGACGGCGAAAGACCCTTTCTTGGCAATGAGCGTTGTCATGTTAACCACTCGGATCCACGGGCTCCCAGCATTGATCACCAGAGTCCCTAGGAAGCATAGGCATATTTTCACAAGGATACGATTTATTCGTAGTGGTGAAAGCAGCCTGTCACACGCGACTCTTATGCCTGAGTAGAAATACATGATACCTGACAAGACGAAAATAAACCAGAAAAAAGAAACACTCTCTCTCTCTTTCCTTTGTTCCTTCATTCCAACCAAGCAAGAGATTACTTACGTATTGTGCGTATATACGTACACGTGCACATGCTACTGATGTAAGGAAGCAAGGGATGCGGTTTTGTTTGGTGGGTGGTGTGTGTAGTGGTGGTGAAAGTTGGTGAGCATATGCAAATGTCAAAGATTCAATTCTAACCAGATAAATTTATGACACTTTGGCATTTCTTCACAAAATTCAATTTTCGTCTTGTCCTCTACATTTCTTCTTTTTATTTCCTCTTTCCCACTTTCTCCCATTGCCATGTTCCTTTCTTTTGCGGTGGAAGTGAAAGGAAGGAAGGAAAGTTGGTTTCAGTTGAGTTGAGCTGGGATCGAGTGACTGCCTCGAGCAAGCAATTTCAAATTCTGTCTACTTTTATATATCAATGTAAGTTTAATGTAACAATTCCCTCAAAAACTCTAATGTTAACGGGTTTGGTAATACATTCCCTACCATGACTTCACTTAACCTATAACACGCCAGGTCAACCACCAAAGTAACAATCCTGTCGACACTCCACAGGAGTCTGTCCCTACGTGGTGGAGAACATTTGAAATTTCAATTTGTATTGAAATTTTGAACAAATAAATGTGTCCCTGTGTCCCAACTCCTTATGCACAAACCTACCGTATGTGTTTGTGTGTAATTTGAATACGGACGACAACTCGCCTGCCGACATATATTCTTGCAAGTGTCTCTTTTTACACCCTTTTAAACAAAATGAATGTTTATTAGGCTTGACTAAACATACAATATTCAAAGTGAGAGTGGTGAAAATTCTGGCATCGTAACCATAAAGGAAGTCATGAGGGATTTCCACCTCTTCTTCTCCTTTCCCTCAGACATTATTTTTGCTGATTATTTGCCAACAGTTCTATACCTACAGGTATGGAGTCTTCTCACCCAATCCAATTGACGACTGTCGTCATGAAACTTGAAAAGTGTATGTACTTATGTAAATAAGTCTCTGAGTATTTGGCGAACCTAAACGCAAACCTATTCGTCGCCCCACTGACACAAACCGTGGTGGGAGACAAAGTTTGAGAGTGGTAGACGGAGGACTTGAGAGTGGGCCTAAAGGGGACATTTTGCATACATTCTCATAAACAGTATGAGCAGACGGGTCGACTCTTATTGTATTAAATCACTCCGAGGGGAAATTCACCAGTCGGGCAGAGAGCGAAGGTTATGGTATTATCTGCAATATAATATAAAGCTACAGCAGTTGCAAAAGAAACTTTGCTCTCACACTCCCGCAGCCAGAGTCGTCACAAAAGAAAAAGTGAAAGTGGAATAAAAATTATTGAAATGAGCTTCTCTCCTCTTCTCTTTTGTGCTTCATGTTTATTTATAGGAGGAGAGGAAGGAAGAATGAAGAGAGAGAAAGTGTGCATGTATATTTGGAGAGTGAATGGATCCCATCACCATAATACTACTTACCTACCTGCATCAACAACACGGCCTATGGCTACCGTAATATCATCATTACCACAACACTTTCACTCTCACAGGGTATTCCTCCTAACGTCTAAGATAAAATAAAAACAGGTGAATGTGGCTGTGACATAAGACGTAGTTCAAGATAGTATCGTAAAAGAGAAAGTGGAGAAAGGTGTGAAAATGCCCAACTGTTAGAGCACCTTCCTAAGTAACTAATAAAATAATTTTAAAGAAGCACTAAAGTCAAAGCATAGATACGTAGGTACGTGCATTACATTTTTCATTTTCTGTGTAGCCTCCATCTCTAAACAAGTCCTTCGTTCTTACATTTTTTTACTGCTGTCTACCCCTACTTTTTACTCGTGAAATTTTTCATTAGCGTCCTGCATGTAGGGTAATTAGATAATCGCCTTCTATTAAACAAAAAGCTCGCACTTTAAGATTATTTGACATGACGAGGAAAAGTGAAGCCTGTACGCTACCAAAAAGGAGAAATCAAATAACGCTGCTGTCCCACTCAAGTTTTCCCTTTTCCCATCATCGACATTCTTCTTTTCACTTTTCACTTTTGTGCCATTTTTATATCCATTATTGTTGTCATTATCATATCACCATCATCATCGCATTATTGCCACTACACCACAGGCACCATCATCATCATCTTCCGTCTTCGTGGCAACCCAAAACGTATAGAGTAACTGAATTCGTTGATGCTGCAGTCTCTAGGCTCTTTTTTCGGCATTACCATTCCATGCCACTTGAGTTGACTTTAGTTGAGCTGACTTGTCTTGACTTTGGCTTTTGAATGTCGATATTATATTCCCTCACACACACACACACACTCACGCAACCCAACCCATTCAACCGGCAATAATCCACATGTCGAATCTGTGCCAAAAATTCTTACTCAACTCAACACAATTCCCTTTCTTCTCTCCTCTCTGACACCAGAAAAGAGAAAGCAGAGCGAAGGAAAATCCTAAATCCTATAACCTATGAGTGAGATTAGTGTAACCGTCCCACTCCCTCCCTCCTCCGTCTAATGCCTCTGTCAGCAAAACGGTCCGTTTTTTCTCTCCTTACATTATTTAGCTGAGGAAGCAGAGAGACAAGGGGTCTGTATACTCTGTCACTTTCTCCTTTTGTAAAAAGTGACATTCCAAAACTTTTTCCAAAACAACGACGCGAGGATTCTGAATTTTTGATTATTTGCTGCTTTCACCACCATCACAATTTTTACTTACCGTTGATGATAAACTTCCCATCTGTAACCCAGAATTGAAGGTTGCCTTGAGTCTCCTGCCCCTCGTGCTTGAATATCAGTTTCCCTGTATCAATATCTGCTTGCGTCCACTGGAATATCGGTCGGGTGGAGGACTTTGACTGGTCATACACATTTCCAATGCCCTCTCTTCCACCAACCCCTCCAGACGGATTGCCCTTCATTGTGTACTTAAGTGCAGCTCTGTCTGCATCCCAGTCCCCATCAATGTAGTCCAAGACAGTTGGGGAAAGTTGTCGCCTTCCTCCAGCTACGACGGAGAGGGAAAGTGAGGCCGATGGAGCTTTTTGAGGTGCATGGTTATTCACTCCTTTGACAATCACGTCCAGTTGAAATCCAAACATAAAGTTCAAGTCTGCATTCCAGGCAACCATTTCAATCTTATCCCGTGGAGTTTCGCTTCCATCATGAACGTAGGTCAACCGGCCCCTCTCCAAGTCTTGTGAAGTGAACTTGTCCACATTTTGAAACCCGTTTGTGGTTGTAGTCATAAGACGGGACATGCTTTCTCTCTCTTTCTCCAACCGTCCATGGGAGGGCCCGCTGGTAACGTTGTACCACAAGAACTGACCCTCTCCACTTTCACTTCCGACGGTGGCCCTCACCCGAAGTATTTTGGAAGAAATTACTTCCCTCCCACCTGTCAAATTGGAAGCAATAGATACTTAGCAAGTCGTAATTAAGCGAGGAGAAGGTACAAAGAATGTGGCCTTTCACCGTTTTCACTTACCCTCGACGACAATGAGGGGTTTCAACACGACGGAAGCCGGCTTCTTCCTGGTCGTGTGATGTACATCGCATCGGAAGGGACCGGAAGTGAGGGTCACGTCCAAATGGGAGGTTGTAACATTAAACAGGAAGTAATCATTTATGGGAGAAAAGGGAGTCATTTTGAAAGAATAAATGACTTTATTTGTAGCAATGTCCTCTTGACTAAATCCATACGTCTTCCCCAGGTTCACATTAACAGCACTGCTTGACTGGCTTTGAAGAGTGGTCAGATAGCCAAAACGTGGTGGTTGCACCATCAAATAATGTATCGAGTTGTCAGGTATTGAAAGCGGAAAAGTTTTAAATTTCAGGGAAAGTGGGCCTTGTGTCGTTCCATTCAGATGGAGTATACTGGGTCCCAACTGCTCAAGTCTGAGGGAGAGGATTTTGAGTCTAAATCTGAATTCTGAGGGTACTTTCGTCTCTGCCAGGGAAACGTGGAACATGAACTCGTCCTCGGTGGCCAGCTCACTGAAATATGAAGATCATAAAGCTTAGCAAATTGATCGATAGGTTTTGACTTGGTTTTTTTCTACTACAAGATAATGACGATGACAACAACTTGATGGGTTCCATTTACTCCTTAACGTTCTCTAAGTTGGCTCTGGCATCTTCCTATATTTCTTCTTCTGCTCAGCTGGCAAAGAAAGTGAAAGTGGGGGAGGAGAAAGTACCACTCTGAACTATTGCTGACTAATGCTGACGACAGCAATGTATTAATGCCACACGAAAAAAAACTGCGTCTTTGAAAAGAAAATAAGGTGAAAGTGTAGTGAAAATTGAAATGTGAATGAAATGGTGAAAGTGTGACGGTTTGTGGGTGAGAAGGAAGTAAAATGCAAACACGTGTTGCCTCACTGTATTGCTACAAGTTGTCATGAAGAAATAAATGAATCAATTATTTTTGTTGCTTTAAGTAGTTTCTTTCGTTCTATAGAAGAGGGAAAAGACTTCATACTGATATTCTTTTAGTCATTGTCAAGTGAAAGAAAATGACAAATTGAGTCACTCACATTCATTCGTACAGAGTAGACAGATTTTACTTTTGAAAAGGTGTTGATTTGCTTACCTTGGTCTTTGCAGAAGATAGCGTAATCTGCCTGCTTGCAAATCCAGTTGAGTAAACTGTTCCGTGGCTGTCCACTGACCATTTGTCCTTTTCAGTTGGAGGGCCCCTGCTTTGGGTGAATTTATGACGTGATACTCAACCACGAGTCCTTGATCCCCTGCATTTGATGTGAAGCTAAGATTGGCTGAAGTGATTGGAGTTGATGAGCCCATCACATTGGCCACTTCCAGTCCGGAATTTATTTCAGGGGCAATGCGTAACGGAAATATTTCCACACGCAAGACCATCACACTCGACACACTACTCCCGTCCGTTACCTTGAATGCCAGTTTTGAACTGGACTGACCCTGGTCGACGTACCTGTAAAAAATTCACAAGATGTAATTAATGCATACATCTTCAGAGAAAGGAAAATTAAAGGCCCAGTGGGATACTAGGAGGAGCGTTAGTTATGGAAAACGAAAAGTGCATGTTGAGCTAACATAAGAAGAGACCCAGGAAGGGAAGAAGAAGGAAGGGAATTTAATTATGCCCAGGTAGCATTGTAGAGACTACAGAAGATATTAGAGGAGTTAGGCTGGTGATGATGATGATGGCAGCAGTAACAAAGATTTATGTACGAGTAAAAGCTCAAAGGAGATGAAGGCGATTACGTTAATGCTGCAAAACTATCTACGTTATAACCAAGAAGCAACGTCCAACATTGTATGATATTCATTCATGGATAAGAAGATGATGATGAAGGTGATGAAAACTCCGCATTATCCCCAGCCTTAGACTTAAAGTCTAACAAGATATGATAAAAGTTCATAACCTAGTCTCACACGAGTCTTCCTTCCTTGAATATCCTTGCTTTAGGTCATCCCTCTGCTTTCACCTACTTACTTTCCCACGTCCACCTTCTAAAAGAAGTGGGAGGTGGTTACATCCGTCATGTTCGGTACGACCCTTGTCTTGTCCACTTTAAAATGAGCTGACTACACCATTACCTACTTGCTAACTTTAAGCAAGCAGTGAAGCAAAGAGAGAAAGTGAAAATCTTATTAGTCACTTTAAAAACGGAGAGGAAAGAGTGAGTCTTCTTTGCTTTTGTTGTGGGAAGTATTATAAGTTCCCAAACAAGTCCTCTTCACTTTGTTGAGGAGAAAAGCGCCTACCCTCTACCCAAACTGGTTTATTTTGAACACAATCAACAACCACACCAAAGTTAAGATGATAGAATAAAAGGAGGGAAAGTAAGTATGCTTAGCATGACGAAGTCTGAAATGATTAAAAGTTTAAAAGAGTTGAAAACTTGGTGTTTCCTTTCCTTATGAAAACAAGTCATTCAGTGAATACAATACGTACACAAGAACGAAGGAAGTGAAAGTGATGGAAAACTATGTCTCCCCAGGTGGAAGTCGTAGGCCCCTTCCCCGACACTGTCTGTTATAATAATTGTTAATCCACTTTCTCCCTAAACTTTTAAACTTAAGATCTTGTACTTTCTCTCCTTGGCTGCTTCCACTTTCACCACAATCAATATGGCCGGATATATACCATGGATTTTTCCCTATGCACGTCGTCGTACATCTCACTTTTAAATCTAATTTGAGCATACTTTGCATTCCATCTTCCTCTATGTATGGGGCAGAGCAGATACAAATTAATTTATCATCGTGGGTCTAAACTTTCCTGATTAATTTATAAAGTATAGACCTTTAGTTAATCTGGAGGGAAAGGAGTTCTACTTACATTAGTTGTCTATAATCATTAGAGTGTGTCGTATTTCATTAAGTCCAATTTTCAACTCCAGTTTAATGAAGAACATGCAAAAAATTAGGAAACAAACTTGAGAAAAACCTTCATGACCTCTGGCAGGTGGGATTCACTGAACTGAGCAAAATATAAATCACATTTCTGATTTATTCAGATCAGAGTTTTTAGTCAAGCCAAGAAGGAAAATTGTGATGGTGATGAGGGGAACAAGATTATTCCCTTTTTAACTTGATAATAATGGTGAAAGCGGTGATGATGGATAAAGGAGATGGAAATATTAAACTCAAACTAAACTAATCCCATTTTATCCCCTTCCCGTATTCATCGTGTGCCTGGTGTTAAGCTTAGTTGTTGCTTTGCTTCAGCATTTCCGCTGCGACCAAACAATAAGGTGATAATTACAGTAATAGTACTCGGCTTTGACGCTCGGTCGGTCTTGTTGGTTGTACTACTAATGCAGAAAGGACAAGAAGACACAAGCCATGACTTTGTTTTGTAGTTGAGGTTAAAGAATAACACAAAGCAGACTTAAGACCAAGAAGAAGGAGCAGCGTAGTAAAATGTTAGTTGAAGAGATTAGAAGCGTGGCTTTGGTGGCCATAGGGAAAGGTAAGGTGTAGGCAGATTGTGTAATACAATGTCATGTCCGTAAGCTTACTTTACTACTTTCTTCGATCAACGAGATTTTGTGAAATTTCTCTCGAGGCTTAAGCAGCAGCAGAATTCACAATTCAAAGAAGAAGGAGGAAGAGAGGTACCTCACTAAACTTACCAACTTGATAAGGAATTATAAATGCAAATTCACCAAGGAAGAAAAGCATGAAATGAAAATGAAGTAAAGCACAGCATTGACTATTATTATAACTATTATTATTGTACTGGTATTCTTCCGTGAAGAAGGATAATAAAGACACAAACTTAACGAAATCAAACCAAACCTCCTCCTCCTTCTCTTCTTCCTCTGCACTTCTTGCCCTAAAGTCACATTCCCATCAGAATCAGAAGTTCCCACTGAGTGAGATCAAGTACATACGT